>JAIGNY010003538.1:0-220000 GCA_020152595.1 Chiridota heheva
GAAAAAGACTAATTCCCGGGCGAGAGGTCCCAGACAGGCACAACCTGTGCTCTAGGACCCAAAAACACCCACCACGAGTAGGACGCTCAACTAGCCACTCGCTATGTAATGAATGGAGACAAAAACCCGCTTATCCTGAGTGTAGGCTACACGGGTAAAGTCGCAGGTCGGCCGAAGAAATCTCGGACCCATGGCTATCTCACCTTCTCTCGAAGACTTGAAAAGGCGAGCCAGATGAGAACGTGGCAGCGTAAAAAACCCTTCAGGTAGAAGCTGCCGAAGAGAAAAAGAGTTAGAAAGGTTAATTAAAAATAAAATAAAGTGACTAGTTTTCAGCGATGTTAGTGAAACAACGCGCTGAAAAAGAGTGAGGTGGGTACAGAGGTATTATGGAGGTCAGGGCTTGGCTGGTTACTGCGTTTTTTAGGTTCGGTTAGAAGTGCGTTAGAATCAGGTCGTAGACCAGATTGCATTTTTATAGCATGGAAGGTAAGGTATAACTTGAAGTAAATACTTACATTTTAACATTTCCTGGCCACAAAGAGGAGTTGCTGTATTTACCATGCCATACCACAACGGCACACTGATCATACAAAACAAGCAGTGGAAAATGTCTTTAACCTAAGAACGCCAGATTCTTCTTAACTGGCGAGTTTAGTCAGGTGTAGGAAGTGGGGGCCACAGTGCCCCCGACTTTTCCAAAAATAACAAATGTGCCCCTCAATTACTGTCTCAATAATAGGAAACTAGTGCTTTTGTCAGTCCCATGTACAGGAGGAACAGGTCCTCATTGAAAAGTGCCCCTTTCTAAAAGTCCCTTCTTTAGACTCACTCTGGGAAGGGGAACATATGACTTGGGAAGTGCCCTCTCAAGAGTTCGTACAGCCCCTCCCCACACACACACACACACACTTTTGAAGCTCCTACACCCTGCAACCAGGTGGCCCTTAGTTGAATTCTCAGCCCTGAAATCCATTATTGTAATGTAGTAAACAGCTTTCTGATTAAAAATTGCCACAAAGTATAAATCTACCAAGTGCAGTTATGCCACTGCTTCTCAAAGGTATGAAAGTAAGGCTCCATTCTCATTCCAGGTGACCAGTGGGCCCTGTCGAAATACAATACTTGCCATGTTCCAACTCCAAAATGTACTCTATGTCATTGCTTTCTAGAGTTATAATTCATAAAGTGGGTCCTATTTTTAAACAAGATTTTGGTAAGTTACGATTTGACATGACAAAACTAGCATATGAAAACGTCCCACAAGGGCTACCGAGAGATACAGTATGTAAGTAAATCCATGAATTTCTGTTTGTCTTGGTCATTCGTGGTATCATTTATAGTAAGTATCAATCTTTGTGCCATCATTTCTTCCTTCCATCTTGTTTAAAATGCAAATAGGCTGAATATATATTAATTTTTTTAAATGGTATGAAGATTTCAAAGGCTACCCACATTTTTAATTTAGTACTAGTCTTGTAAGAGCAAAGCTTCAAACTTTTTCACTACTTTTTATGCATAGAAATTCATAAGATAAAACATTCCCAAGGGCTACAGTAGAGGTAGATGTGAGTAAATCCATGAATTTCTGTTGTCCTGGTCGCTTGTGGTCTCATAGTATATGCATCATTGTTTGTGCCATCATTTCTTTCTTCTGTTTAATGTTTTAAATAGGCTGAATTTCTTTTTGAAATACCATATGAAGCCTTCAAAAGCTGCACACATTTTAATTTTAGTTACAGAGTTTTGTAAATGGCAGGCTGCAAAGTTTTTAACTACTTTATACATAGAAATCCAGAACATGAAAACATTCCAGAAGGCCTAATGAGAAATAGATCGCTGAAAGTAGTAAATTCATAAACTTCTGCTTGTGGCAGTTGTGGCACCTAAATTTTGGTCATAGAGTGGGGTGGATAAGAGAGGGCAATTTTTTCCTATGGGGGAAAAAGCCTATACATCAGTCAAAATATGTCACTTTATAACAATTTCTGTGGGGCAGGGGCGGAGGGGGAGCAATCTCATGTGTGGGGAGCAATCTGTGAGGGGAAGCATCTCATGGGGGAGGGATGCAACCACTGTTGTCCTGGTCTCATTTCTACTACATACCGCAGTAATTGAGATACAATTTTTTTCTCCCATGATTCATCTATTAAAATTGCAAATAAGCTCATTATTTTAAATGAAATATTAACAGATTACGGAAGCTACACATATTTTTAATATAGTACTAAGTCTTGTAAGTGCACCAGTCTTCAACAATGTTTTCAACACCTAATTGCAATGAAATCATTAAAAATAGTTTTTCAAACAAAGTAGACATAATTACTTTACATTCGTAAGAATACATTACACAGCTAATTAATCAGCAGAAAATCATTTATTTTTAGTCTGAACTTGGTTTACTACTGTCTCGACTCGACAAATACTGTAGTTGAAAATCTTGTCTTATGTGTACTGAAGTAAGAGCTTTAAAGGTTCAGTTCAGATGTTAAGCAAGTCCATCTTATATGAAAGAGGACTTCAAAAGAAACAAAATGGTGAAGAAAGCATTCAAAATTCTTAATCAGTTAAGGAGGTATATTTAAGTTTAAAGTTTGTATAATTTGTATAGAAACGACTGAAATCAGACTAGTTGTGACATCACAGCCCAGATTCCCAAAAATCTTTATGTATTTTATCATAGTTTGTCCTGCAATTTGTGACTTAAAAGACATTGCATATATGTCAGGAAAATAGTGAAACAGAATCAAGTAAGGCTCATTATAAGATACCATCTGAAGAAATGAGAAAAAATAATTCAAATAGTAAAAACTGAGATAAATTTTCTTTAAAATACATTAACAATTGTTAGGAATGGAGGATAGAGGCACCAGCTTTTCATTGTAGACTTACTACACCAGTCATTTCTAGACAGATAAGATAAAACTTTAAACCTGAATATCTCCTTAACAGAATAAGATATTGAATTAGTTCCTTCGCCATTTGTTTCTATTTAAGTCCTCTTTCATATAAGGTATACACATGCTTGACCACTGAAGTATCCCTTTGTTATAGGCTATATCATTCCAGTGCTAGAGAGATACTTCCAAGGTGTTACTAAACTAATTTATAAACCTACAATGCTTTAAGATAACAGGACGCACTAGAGGATTTCAAGCAGTGTCATGGGTCAGTCCACTTACCGCCGAGTCGGGGTCGGTAATCTTCCTTGTGGCCTAACTGTTTTATTTTTACTTGGCTAAAATTGACAGTTGTGGGACTGGGGGTATATGCTTGATCCTTTGCATTATTGTTCTAAATTTATCAGAAAACTTCTGAAATTTGCTTCATCATAAATACAGTGTGTGTGTGTGGGAGGGTGGGAGGTTCTTTCAAAGTCATAGACATACATGTTCCACCAGTAGAATTATTGAGCCCAAAATAAAGTAAAAGAAAATTTCATTTTTAGAAGGAACACTTTTCCAATGAGGACACATTCAAACATTTCCAAGTGAATCATCAGATTATCTAGGTGGCAAGCCACTGCACTTCATGACCTACGTATAGTAACATTTCGTGGTTGATGCAAAAATCGAAATTAAGAAGATAAGTTATTAATTGCAAACTCTTTTAAAATTACTGAGGAAGGAGCAGTCAAGTTTCCTTAGGCATACACATGATCAGATTGTCTTCAACTGAAAATCGCTTTAAAAATGGGGAGTGTGTGCCCCAGGGTTAATGCACCCTCCCCTCTCCATCAGACTTGTTCTTAAAATATAAATATATGATTTTGAAACACATTGATTTACTCTCAAAACGTTTGTACTTTTAATATTATAAACTTTTCTCATTGCTTATGCTGTGAGCAGGGACAGTCCAAGGGGTCAATTCCCAAGAACCTTGGTCTTGAATGTTGATAATGGACTCATATACTGTAAGTAAACAATAAGACGAAGAGAAGAAATATCCTTTTGATTCATGATCTGCCAGTTAGGTTATGCGATCAACGAGAATGAAAACAAAATCGTGCAAAAAACCCACAAAAACTCATTGAAGACGACATAAAACCAATTAAATATAGCATGCTAAACAGTAATTAAAGAAGTAAAAGAAATAAATAATATAAGGATAAAGTATACTTATCTCCCTAAAAAGAAAGAAACAAGAGAGAAAACATTAGATTTTCATGGAACAAAAAAATAGACAATCATGACCAAAATTGTATCAAATAAACTTTACACCATTTTTGCCGTAGCTATTCTTCTTATATTTCATTAGTGGAGAAGGGGGACGATCCGATTTCATGGCCTTCATGATTGGTACACTTCAGGCCAAGGTATGTGTAGCCAGACACTGTTTAGCATCATTTAAATTGCTTCAGTGACAGCTGAGAAAAAATATGCTTCTAACAAAAGTTATAAGCCGTTTTGTATCAATTCTAATGTGCAACTCAATAGTTGTTATCTTGTTTTGGTCGACACCGATGATATGCCAGGGCAAAGGTCAATTTGACTGCAGCATATTGTGAAAAATACATTTTAGAATACATATATGGTGTCAATATTTCAACACAATTTTAAGTCTAAGCTAGTATTTTTTACATGTAGGCGTATCGCAGGCCACTAATAGTACCGTTAGGCAAATAATACTAAGATTGTCCAGTAGACCTCGAGACAATATCGATTCTTAAACTTTGTCTCGCATTAATATGAACTCACTGACGCAGGAATTTACGTTATTACGACGCATGCAAAAAGCGTAAAAATAGAAAAACGTAGCTGAATTTAAGTTACGGATCTAGATGCACTCAGGTTGAAATCACGATATTACGTATTACTATTTATGCAGCTAGAATGTACGATATTGTCTGTGCGTGATAATACTATATATCGTTTAATCGAGATTTACGATATCGTCGGTGCGTGACATTCCTATATATCCTCCAATCGTGATTTACCGTTGTATAGTTAACACGTTAGCAAGTGTTCAGGATTTCGATATGAAATTTTATCGTGATCACGATACACGATGCGACGGCCAATTTAATGTGGGCAGTACTGTATATACAGAAATAGGGTAGTTGGTGCAGATAATTTTAAATTCCTTAAGCTTTGAAAGATGCACTTACATTTTCATTTGCTTTGTTAAATTTCACAACATTTTCCTACAAGCTTCAAAATATCTTTTGAGTTTTCCCAGATATTATAAGACAAGGAAAAAAAAAGCTCAAGCTTACCTCACCCATGCATGCAGTAACTCAGAAAACATGTAATAGCTAGCAGTCTTTATAACTTTAATACCTTAGTTCTATCAATTGAACAATAAAGAACAAAACAAAAGAGAGGCCCTAACTTGCTAATGCCAATGAAAGAATGTCATCAAGCCCCCTTTCCAACCTGTTCCCCGACCCTACACATTCCCAGAACTACATCCTGGATTGTAAAAACTTCCAATTTAAGAAAATATGTGTGTGTCAAGCAAAGTCAAGCAGCATGAAAATGTACAATAACATTTAAAGCAAAATTATGTAAAGCAATATTGCTTAACATATGACAAAACCAGACATTGGAAATGATACAAATCCCTTCACCACTAATAATGCATATTCCAGACTGTCCCACATTCCATCCCAACCTGTCCCAAATGTCATCCCATGCCTATACTCTATGCAATCACACCTGAAAACCAGATATTGTATGTCATTCCACCACTTACTACTTGCATGACCCACATGTCATTACAACTAAAATCCAGATGACTCCACCACATACCATTCCACCCTGTCCCACATGTTGACTCCACCGTGTCTCACATGTTGACCCACCGTGTCCCACATGTTGACTCCACCCTTATCCAAATGCCAACCAACCCTGTTTCACATGCCAACCCACCCTATTCCACATGCCCACCCACCCTGTTCCACATGACAACCCCACCTGTTCTACATGCCAACCCACCCTGTCTAACATGCCATCGCATCCTGACCAACATCCCACCCCACCCTGCCCTACATACAATTCCACCCTTTCCCACATGAAATCTCACCCTCATCCTAATTGCTTCAGCTACTTTATCATCATGTCATCTTCTACCCCACATTCCACTTATTGTTATATTTCCCAAAACCCTAATTTAACAATTAAAAGGAGCAAGGAAACTTTTATTTGTTTCTTAATTAATGGCAAGACAAACATTTAGATTGCTTATCATGTCAGGAATGTCAATAACATAACAAAACTAGAAATGAAGTTAGTAAGTCTCGCTTGCCATATATTTTTCATCTCGGTCAAACATTTTGCAGCAAAATCTATTTTTATGCAAATAACCTAATTAATATACACATTATACTCACCACTAAGTGTGAACAATGTTCTTCACATATACTGTACGATCATTTGTTTAAGCAAATTCACCACACCCACTAAGAAATACCTCAGACACAAATATTTTCATTGTTATGCAATAAGCTAATTGGTATGCACAAACAACCCCCAATCATGCTCAACTGAACAGTACCAATGTCCTTAACCACTGAACCAAGATATTATCTCAGGTTAAATATTCTATATTATACAAGTCTATTGTTATGCAAATAACCTAAAAATATCCACATTACATCTCACCATTAAGCGTAGACAATGCTCTTCACATATTTGATCATTTGTGTAAACAAAATCCCCACTCCCACTTTAATTTAAGAGATATTACAGATACAAATATTTTCATTGTTATGCAAATAAGCTAATCAATATGCACACACAACCCTTCAATCATGCTCATTTGATCAGTACCCATGTCGTCTACCCCTATGCCAAGTCACATAAATGTACTGTAGACCATTCATAACTTAAATTATGAAAACTTTGACCAAAACTTTAACCAGATGCCGACACCAACGCCGGGTGTCTAGCTCTACTATTCTTTGAATAGTCGAGCTACTGTAATAATAACTAACATTTATAAGGCGCTAATTATAAACACAGTGGTTGTCAAAAGTGCTGTACATATGAATAATGAAATATATAATGAAATACAACAATATATAAATATGCTAAATTGAACAATATTAAGAGTAGAGGTAGGTTTTAAGTTTGGACATGAAGATTTAGCGGGTATACATTTTGAAACGTTTGGAAGAGAATTCCATAATTTGGGCCAGCGACTGAAAAAGCACAGTTGCTTTGGTTTTGAGAACAAGGACGTGCATAGACCTGGGTTGTTGCAAATAAGTTTAGCGGCCCAGTTTTGAATTTTTTGTAAACATCTTAGTAGTTTTTTGGTAAGCCAATAAAGATAGAATTACAGAAATGAAGGTGGGATGTCACAACAGCATGGATTAAACGTTCGCTCATTTGATTTGTAAGAAACAATATTATATTCCTCAAGTGTACACAGCATGATTTAACCATGGAGGTACTGTACCACTCTAAAGTGGTACCTCCATGATTTGACTACATTTTAAATTTGATATTCAAGGGAAAAATTTGAATCTAGAGTTACTCCTAAATTACGAGCCTGGTGACATGAAATTATAATCGGCTCGTGAAGTTCAGGGTTAAGTTTGGTAGCGCTTTCCGTCTAGAAAACTTAGTTTGAGTAGTTTTAGTATTATGACACTTAACATTTTATGTGAACCTTGAATGTACTTACAGACAATTTCCACTAAATGCACCAGGGCTACACCATCCTGCATATCCCTCCTTAGGTCCTCCACCATCTGATTTCCCTGCCTCTTCTTTAACTGAGAATTGACCCATGCTACATAGGCTTGCAGTTGTTGCTGTTAAACAGAACAAATTAAAAAGGAGGTCAAAAGAAGAGTAAATCAGTTATGTCACGCATATGTTGAATATCACCAATAAAACAGCCTTTTGTGCATGAACAATTAAAGTGCATGTTGCTGAAGCAAATAATTTTGCTTTTAAATTCAATTTTATTAATATACTTAATAGTTGTTAATTTTGAGCATACAGTAGGTAAAATGTAGAACTTTTACTTTCACTACTGCATATATTTTTCTTCCCATTTGGTTGGAAAACCTTGTAACCATTGGAAACTTACAATCTCAAAGGGACAATTGCATTCTGACCTTCGGATTGAGTCTATTACATAATTCTCAATTAACCTTTTCTTCCTCTTCTCAGAACTTTCCAATATTGGCATGAGCCATGTTAGATTCAGAAACACCATGCAAAGCTAAACTAGAACGGTAAATACCATCATGGCTTGCATGACAATGCGAGTTGAAACACCTTGCACGACCAAACCAATAATAAAAATGGGATTCCACCCTATGTCCTACATGGCATCCAATGTCCCACATGACATCCAATGTCCCACATGACATCCCACCATATATCTTACATGGCATCCCACTTTATGTCCCAGATAGCATTCTACTCTATGTTCCACATATGGCATCCCTCCCTTTGTCCTGCATGGCATCCTGCCTTATGTCCCACATGCTGCATGGCATCCCACCTTATGTCCTACATAGTATACCCCATGCCCACATGACATCCCATCTGTCCCACATGGCATAAAAACCAATATGTCCCAAATGGCATCCACCCTATATCCAACATGGCATTCCACCCTATGTCACACATGGCATCCCATCTGATATCACAAATGGCACCCCAATTTATGTCACACGTGGTATCCTACTCTATGCCCCACATTGCTCCCACCCTGTTCCACACGGTATCCTTCTGTATGTCCCACATCCCATACACCCCATATCCCACATGACATCCCATGTCAATTCATATAACAACTTATGCAAATTAACTGTTGAATAAAATGATAACGGTGAAGTCAAATAATCATGCCTTATACAGTCAGGATTTTGGGGAATTTTATGGATTTTAAACCTCAAGTTGTATGAGAGACACTTGAAGATTTCTGAACAATATTGGAAATTATATCATCTTACAGTTGTCTTCTCAGGAAATAAAAGGCGTTTGTACTTCGTAGATTTTCTAAGGAAAACTAGTCTTTAACCTGTCTAAGTGTCTCTGAAGAACTTGAATATATTTAAGGAAATTCCAGCCTTCATTGAGCATTTCTAAAGAAACTAACACTTTCTGAGAAATTTGAAAAGACTATAAGATTTTCTGAGAAAAAACTGTGAACGGCCATCGGCCGGATATTTAAACGGATGGACGGCCGGCCAGACGTAATCGCCATTACGCCTTCTGCTTTGCATGCTCACCCAAAACCATATACATTTACTCATCAACCATGCATCTTAAATACTGTACTGTATACAGAAAACCATTTATTCAATTAAAAACAAATTGCCTTCTTACTCATATGAAACTTGTGCTCTGTAATATGAAGAATCAATATTCTAAGAATGACTTGTTCCAAAAATTTGTCCAAGATTTCAATTTATTAGTGCTTCTATTCAAAAACATTTCCATCAATCATGGGTGAAATTACTTTAACTCACCAAACTAGAAAAATTCAAAATTTCCCATAAGTTTAAATATAAATATTAAAAAGATTCATTAATGAGATAAAACTTTTAATCACTGAAAATGAAAAAGGGACCTCCACCATCACTATGAAACAGCTAACTCAAAGAACCCATTCTTGCCTCATTCCTGCTTCTAAATACAAAACATCACCTGTTTGTAAGCATTCCAAGCATACACTACTTCCCATCGTTCTATGACAAGTTCCTTTACAAGCCAAAACAACTGGCTTAATTGCTGGTGCTCATGAAGTTGGTGGAAATTCAACATCTTTGTTTAATTTTTTTTAAATGATAAACTTAATCCAATATCAATATTCAAAGTCAATATTCAAACATTCACTCCATTGCTGATCTTGAATGATTAAAACAAAGTTATTCTCCTTGTGAAAGTTTTGAGATGCTGCAAGTGTCCTTTCACCAGAATGAACAAACAATAAAAGGCTTCAATTCCAGAAGTAAAATACAAACACTATTAAAAAGTATCATTTTTAAAAGACTTCCGATCAGAAAAGGTTAAAATGTCTTCCACACTTTTTTGTGAAGGTATAATGTACTGTAAGCTTATCATACACAAATATTGCTGACTTTTTTTTTCCTTTGGAGATAATGCCAATTCTGTCTTTTCATATAAAATTCCCTATAAAAATGCTTAAATCCTTTTTCAGGATGGTTGCATAGAGCACAATTAATTCACACAAAGTTTTTATCTAAATACTGCCAGAGCTCCCAGGCAATTAATTGCAAACCTTGACCAACAACTTGACTGAAATAAAAATAAAATTCTTTTTTTGACAATTTAAAAATTAAAGTTTTATAAAACCTCATAAACAGAACTCCTGAGGTCATTTTGCAATGCCTAAAAGGACACAAATGCACCATGTTCCCATCTCACTGTAGGAATTAATTCACGAAACCCTTAAGAAAACTTGAAATGGCTAAGAAAAAATCACAAGACAAATTTGAGTTGATCCCATAACAACACTGACATGTCAAAAATTTTGTTGTTTCCTTCAAGCTGACAGGTACGTACAGCACAACCATCCCAAAGGATTGGTACTTTACATACAGATGCAAGCACAAAACCCACAGGAACTAACAATTGTGGCTCTTATACAGCAAAGTTCAAAGGTTAAAATACTTTATAACCTAGATGTCAATTACCATCTCCAGTTTCTATGTGAATCTTTTGAAATATTAGGTTTTAATCTTTCTATAAACTTAAAGAGGAGAAATCAGCATATGATTTACATCATCAACATCAATCAATTATAATTATAATTCAATTCAAATTGTTTTATTAGTTGAAATTTCAACCAATTGCTGCACAATTTGTTGTTTTGATATCACGATATATATTAAACCAGACATCGCAAACGATACAAATCCCCTCGCTGCTAATAACATGCTTTTTACCATACATGTATGTCACAACTGCCATCCCACCTCTGTTCTGCATGATTTCCCATCCTATATCCCTCCCTTCAGGAAATCATACATGAAATCCAGATGCTTTCCACAACATGACCCATATGCCATCACACCTGCAATCAAAATGACATATCACCATATGTCTTGCCACCCTGTCCCACATGCCATCCCTCCTGTCCCATATACCATGCCACTTTGTCCCACATCCCATCCCTCCCTGTACCATGTGCCATCCTACCCTATCCCACTTGCCATCCTTCCATGAACCACATGCCATCCCACCCTGTCCAACAGGCCATTCCATCCTATCCCACCTGCTATCCCACCCTATCCCATATGCCATCCCACCTAAAATCCAGACAACATGCCATCCTCACATGTCATTATACTGTCCCCCATGCCATCACACCTTGTCCACCGTCCCGCACGCCACCCTGTCCCGCACGCCACCCTGTCCCGCACGCCACCCTGTCCCGCACGCCACCCTGTCCCCACGCCACCCTGTCCCCCGCCACCCTGTCCCGTCCCCACGCCACCCTGTCCCGCACGCCACCCTGTCCCGCACGCCACCCTGTCCCGCACGCCACCCTGTCCACGCCACCCTGTCCCGCCACGCCACCCTGTCCCCCGCCACCCGCCACCCTGTCCCCAAGACGCCACCCTGTCCCCACGCCACGCCACCCTGTCCCGCAGACGCCACCCTGTCCCCCAGACGCCACCCTGTCCCGCACGCCACCCTGTCCCGACGCCACCCTGTCCCGACGCCACCCTGTCCCGCGACGCCACCCTGTCCCGCCACCCCTGTCGACGCCACCCTGTCCCGCACGCCACCCTGTCCCGCACGCCACCCTGTCCCCCACGCCACCCTGTCCCGCACGCCACCCTGTCCCGCACGCCACCCTGTCCCGCACGACGCCACCCTGTCCCGCACGCCACCCTGTCCCGCACGCCACCCTGTCCCGCGACGCCACCCTGTCCCCACGCCACCCTGTCCCGCACGCCACCCTGTCCCAAGACGCCACCCTGTCCCGCACGCCACCCTGTCCCGCACGCCACCCTGTCCCGCACGCCACCCTGTCCCGCACGCCACCCTGTCCCGCACGCCACCCTGTCCCGCACGCCACCCTGTCCCGCACGCCACCCTGTCCCGCACGCCACCCTGTCCCGCACGCCACCCTGTCCCCAGACGCCACCCTGTCCCGCAAGACGCCACCCTGTCCCCACGCCACCCTGTCCCGCACGCCACCCTGTCCCAAGACGCCACCCTGTCCCCGCACGCCACCCTGTCCCGCACGCCACCCCTGTCCCTGTCCCGACGCCACCCTGTCCCACGCCACCCTGTCCCGCACGCCACCCTGTCCCGCGACGCCACCCTGTCCCCGACGCCACCCTGTCCCCAAGACGCCACCCTGTCCCGCGACGCCACCCTGTCCGCGACGCCACCCTGTCCCGCACGCCACCCTGTCCCCGACGCCACCCTGTCCCCCGACGCCACCCTGTCCGCACGCCACCCTGTCGCCGCCACCCTGTCCCGCGCACGCCACCCTGTCCCGCACGCCACCCTGTCCCGCGACGCCACCCTGTCCCGCACGCCACCCTGTCCCACGCCACCCTGTCCCTTGCGCCGCCCCTGTCCCGCCACCCGCCACGCCACCCTGTCCCGCACGCCACCCTGTCCCGCACGCCACCCTGTCCCGCACGCCACCCTGTCCCGCAAGACGCCACCCTGTCCCGCGACGCCACCCTGTCCAAGAGACGCCACCCTGTCCAGACGCCACCCTGTCCCAGACGCCACCCTGTCCCGCACGCCACCCTGTCCCGCACGCCACCCTGTCCCAGACGCCACCCTGTCCCGCAGACGCCACCCTGTCCCGCGACGCCACCCTGTCCCGACGCCACCCTGTCCCGCGACGCCACCCTGTCCCGCACGCCACCCGCCACCCTGTCCCGAGACGCCACCCTGTCCCAAGACGCCACCCTGTCCCCACGCCACCCTGTCCCGCACGCCACCCTGTCCCGCACGCCACCCTGTCCCGCACGCCACCCTGTCCCGCAACGCCACCCTGTCCCGCAAGCCACCCTGTCCCACATTTCATCCCATCTTGTCCCCATGTCATCCCATCTTCATCCTAATTTCTACATCTACCAATCTTTCTATCGTCTTCCACCCAACATTTTCCTCTAACTCCCATCCCCTCACTTCTATCAACTCAACACCAGGGTTTGCACTAGCTTCGGATTTTTGAAAGGGAAATTCCCTCTTTCAAAAAAATTTTGGTAGGAAATTTCAGATTTTTGGTAGGGAATTTTAGAATTTTGGTAGGGAATTTTCACAAGTTATAAAACTTATTTTACCGATAAAAAAACCTGTTAACTTTTTTTGTATACTTAAAGTACTCTTCTGAAATTATATCTATTTCCATAAATTGCATAAATATTAGGGCTGTGCATTTATGTTTAGCAACCTAAATTTTTAAGCAACAAATTTTAGTTCACTTAAATGTGACCTTTGACCTAAAAGTTTTGCAAAAAATTGGAAAAATGTTGAAATACTAAATACACCACACCAATCAACATGCTGTGCTATCATAACCAAGCTTTTAGTGCAATAAATAAGAAACACCTTTGCAAAAAAAAAAACTGTTTTTATAAACTATGATACCTAATACTTATTCAACTAACCCATAAACACTCCTTCTCCACCCCTTCCACCTCCCCAGCAATCTACGCAAATTCCCATACCTTCAACTGCACACGATCATCATTTTACATGGCTAAGTTCTTATTACTAGCAGCTACCATGTTGAAAAAACTGACTGTAAATAAATTCGTGATAGTCCCCTCATATATTGCTCAGAATATTCCAGAATTAAAATGAAGTTCCCGGATGAGGCTAAACCTGTAAGTTTTTTTGACTGCTTAAAAAAATATGATCCAATGCAGTCGAAGACTTAAGATTCTTTTGTTACAAAAATGAATACGCAATTGGCGAGGAATATCGTGCGACATGCGTGCAAATTAAAGAAGCTTGTGCTTTTTTTTAGGTATCTTTGGTACAAAGAGATTTCATGTTTTATCGCTAAAATTCATATCATTAACTCGAGGCCTAACAACATTGCACAATATACCGGTACTAAGAAAAGTACCGGTACTTTACGGTGCAGGTATGGTATGATACCACCAAATGAAAAGTACCAAAGTATCGCCAAGTACCGTCATAATCGGTACTTGCAAGCATAAGTTATAAAAAATACCTTTAAATCACTTAAAATATTATTTTTTAGAAATGTATATGTATTTGAACATGGTACATCACCATAAAATTTCATAAGAATGAAGTTCATAAATATTTCCGTTATTCCTCACACTTTCAATAACAGCTGGCCTAGTTATGGTGCACTACTAGTTTCACGAATATGCAAAAAAAGCCTACATGTAGTACAGTAACGTTAGTAGAGCTGGAAAGATCCGATTATAACTTTGCAAACTTTCTAGGTCAATTGTCATGAAATATGCCTGTATTATTAGTATAATCGTAACAAGAAAATTTCATAAGAGCATATTTGAATTCTTTTGAAGAGAAAGGTGCATTCACTTTCGTCTGAGAATCGCTTCAGTCAATAAAAAATGTTGCAAATTCACAACAGCGTTGTACATTTCGAGTGTAAGTTTTCCTTTTGACACAAACGGGCAGGTTAAAAGAAAGAAAATAATCCCCTTCCTCATCATGTCACATGTACATTAGAAATAATAATCTGCAAGTCACATAATGAAACTTCTCTACACAATCAGCAACTATTTTTTTCCAACTTAAACAAAGAACTCATATGTCAAGATTGTTCCAAGCGGAAAAAAGCCAAATCAGTTTTTTTTTAAAAACCAATTTAAGCTACAGTATTAAAACCACAGTGTAATCAACTTGAATTCCATTATACCAACTAATTTGCCAACTAATATAGCAACCCTGGCCCATAGACCAGTATTGCACAATGTCACAGCAAACAAAATGTGCTCCAGACGCCATTTTGAAGCTCTTCTAAACTTCATTTCAGCCCTTTAATAGCTTAGAATTTCAAACCTGGAAATTGCTTTGCCATTTGGATGTGTAATTTCAGTAATCCATCCATTTGTTAATGTTTTTAACCTCATTTAAGGTGAGTTTTTAAAAGTTTCATTGACTTTTCATTGACTCATTGCTACTGGTGTGTACAAGCTGCAATGTGTACAAGTTTAGTGTTGATTAGTGTACAGAACAGTCCCAAGTCAGTTGTGAACAGAATCACAGAGGTTTTCGGTCCATTGGGGTTTTCAATAGTGATGTTTATTGTACTTCATATTAGAAGCCCTAAAAGACAAGACCAGACTAAGAGTTTGGAAAATAATGTTGAGAAATTAATCAGTTTTTTGATTTTGATTTTGCCCCGTAACTCTTCCTAAAGTTTTGCAAGAGTAGGCCTACACTGTTGTTCTTGCTCGTTTGGAAAATAATGATAGTTAAAAATAGAACTTTTGGCCAATTATGCACATGGCACTGCAAGACTTGCATATTATTACGATGGTGTCAATTCTATTAAAATACGGACATGATTAGTGTTGAAAAATATATTTACTCCCTGTAACAAATGGATGTGTCTGAATTGAAAAAAAGGTGTGTAGATTTAGGTTTGGTTTGTTGATGTTTAAAGGCACCACCAGTCAGAGTCAAATGTGCCAAGAGGGTGTTAAAAAATTAAGGTGTAAGACTTAGGGCAGAGAGGAGATGGAGGATTAGGTTGGTCTGGTTTGTTGATGTTTAACGGCACCGCGACAGTCAGAGTCAAATGTGCCAAGAGGGTGTTAATAATTAATGGTGTAAGAGTAAGGATTGTGAGGAGATGGAAGGTTTGTAAGGGAGACAAAGGGGAAAAGCTGAATGTAGGAGAAATAATTTGGTGAAAAGAAAGGGTGTGTAAGGTCAGGTGTAGAAGGGGAGGAGGGGAGGAAATTATACATGGTGAAAGAGGTTATTGTTGCGGAGAAAGTTGACGATGTTTAAGGAAGAATTTGTTTTCGAATAGGTCAGAGATTGAGGAGAGTGGGTAGAGAAGAGATCTGGAGTTCTGGTAGAGGGGACAGGTTAAAATAATATGCTTGATGGAGAGATCGATGTCGCAAGTGGGGCATGGGAGCCGGATACGAGATGGGAGTGAGTAAGAGAGGAGTGGCTGAGGCGAATGCGGGTAACAACGATGTCTTCCCTGCGGTTGCAACTATGCAGAGGGGTGTTGGTCCCAACTTTGGGTTTGATGGTGTGAAGTTTATTACTGGTTTCTTAATTTCAGGAATTTTGCCAGGTCTTGTTGATGTAGTTGGAGATGGAGAGAAGGAGGTCTGAGTGTGGAATAGGAAAGAAAGAGATGGTATTTGACGGAGCTTTGATGGGGGCTATGTCGGCTCTCTCATTGCCAGGGATGCTGACGTGGCTGGGAATCCAGAAAAAGATACTTTTCCTTTCTATGGAGGAAAGAGTGTGGAACTTGTTGAGGATTTGTAGAATGAGAGAGTTGGGCCAGAGTATGTTGAGGATGCCAGTGAGGACAAATTTAGAGTCAGAGAAGATGATGAAACAGAGTTCTATGAACTATGAAGTTTAAGGCTAGGAGGATGGCCTTCTCCTCGGCAGAGTAGATAGAGGTGTCGTCGGGTAACCTTGAGGAGAGGGTGAGGCCAGGACAGGCAGTGGTGGCTGCAGAGGTCAGTGATTTTGGTGTCGTTACGGATGAGGTATGGAAAATACGAAAGTTGTCAAGGTTTTGGGGTGTGGGGTGGGTTTGAAGAGACGAAGGGCTTTGTTCTTGAGGGAGATGGCTTTTTTGCAGTCAGTGGTGAACCAGGGTTTTAAGTTCTGTGGGGTGAAGGTGGAAGAGGGGATAGTGTGATTGGCAACCTGCAAGAGTTTGGAGGTGAAGAGAGAGATGGGGTGGTTGGAGAGAAGGATGTCATTAGAGATGGAGACATTGCACAGAGTGGAGTAGAGGCTCCAGTCTGCATGTCCGAATCTCTAATTGGTGGGAAGGGGTAAGATATGGGGGTTTGGGTGGAGATGAGGATGGGGAAATGGTCAATCACGCAAAGTTAAAGGTGAACCCTCCAGTCCGAGAAGTCAGCAAAGAGGGAGGGGTCGCAGATTGGAGAGGTCAAGCTTGGTGAAAGAGCCAGTAACTGGATGTAAGTAAGTGGGGGAGCTGTTGCTAAGGAGACAGAGGTTGTGGTGGTTTAGGAGATTTTTGATGTGTTTCCTTTTAATAGTAGCAGTAGGTAAACCCCAAAGGGGGTTGTGTGCGTTGAAATCACCTGTTAGGATGAAGGGCTTAGGAAGATGGGAGATGAGATCGTCACGGTGAGAGGGGAGTAAGGGGGAGTTGGGTGGAATATAAAGGTTGCAAAAGGTGATGGTTTTGTGTAAGGCCGCGAGACGGCCAGTAGCTTGAAGCTCGGACTGGAAAGGGATAAATCTTCGGGGAAAATCATTTCTGACGTAAATAGAGGAGCCACGAGAGGCTTTCCTGTCGTTTTGGGATCCCGTGTACCTTGGAATGGGGATGGAGTCGAAGGAAGAGAGAAAGGTTTCTTGTACACAGATAATGCTGGGGTTGAAGGTAGAGATCAGAAGTTTGAGTTCTCAGAAGTTGGCGGAGAGACCGTGACAATTCCATTGTATGATGTCTACCATTAGAGATGATGAGGGTGAGGGGACCCCTGAGGGAGGCCCAAGTCAGGAAGGTGATGTCCGACCTCCATGTCTTGAAAGGGATTGTGATTGATGAAGGGGAGGGTCAAAGAGGAAGAATGTTTGACTGAAGAGTCTCCCCTGTTAATGTGGGGTGATCTGGGAGAGCTGGTGCCATGAAGATGAGTTGGGAAGATTTAGTTTAAATCAATGAGGGGGTTCTGTTGGTGTTGAATTGTTTTTTTTGGATTGAGTGGTGGGGTGTAGAGGGTAAGGATGAGGAGGTTTGAAGTGATCCGTGCTGGTTGGCGAGGATCTGTGGATGTTGTGAGAGTTGTCTTTAGTTATTTGCGAGATGAAGTCGTCTTGTGAGAGTTAAAATCTTTGGGGGGAGGGTTGTTAGTGAAAAGATTTTCCCTGGGGTGGGGGAGGGATGCAGCATAGTGGTGAGAGGGGCCCGAGGTGTTGGCTGATGAGAAAGAGGTATAGGGGGTGGAGGGGTGGAAGGGGCAGTTTTTCCCCGAATAGAAAATTGATCAATCCAGGTTATAATCAGTCTGGACCCCCTGGAGATAGTGCGAGTGGGTAAGGGGGTGGGTGTTGTGTTTATGGTGGTGGTAGGGTTGGACTGGGTGATAACTTGAGAATAGGTGTGGGTATTTTGGTTGAGTTGGTTTGGGGATTTTGAGTCCAAGATCTTTCTGGCCTCGGGATAGAAAACATTTTGAATGGTTTTAATCCTGGATACCTCCTTCTCTCTGAGCCACTTGGGGCAGGAGTTTGAGGAGGCGGGGTGATCTCCAGAGCAATTTATGCAGTTGGGTTTGTTGTTGCAGGTATTGGTATCATGGGAGAAGGAGCCGCAAGAGGCACAGGGGTTAGGAGCAGCAGGGGGTTGGGATATAGGGGAGACGGGGACATTAGGGTAGCCGACATGAATGGAGGAGGGGGGGGGGTATTGAATGTGAGGAAATAGGTGCTGGTTTGGATTGTAGTATTGTTGCAGGTGAGGAAAGCTGCCGGACATCTGTGATGTCCTGCGACTGAGTTCGGTTTTGATTTCCTCGAGGGAGGGGGGGGGGCCCAAATATCAGGACATTTGATGACTCCCCTGGAGGAGTTGAGATAACGGTGACGGGGGGTGATGACTCGGTGTTGTACTCCGGTAATGGAAGCTAGAAGGTTTTCTGATTGGGTGGAGGTGGAACATTTGATAAGGAGGTCTCCGGATCTAAAGCATTTTATGTAGTCGGGGGTACTACTTATAAGGCATTGCAGGGCTTTCTTTGGTGAGGGTGAAAGGGGAGAGTGTTTTGAGGCCTGTGTCACCAGGGGGGGAGGAGACAATGATGAACTTTGGCTATGGTGGGGAGGGGTAATAGGTGGTGGGAAGTTGCAAGGAGAAGAGGGGAGGTGGGTTGGGAAGGGAAGAAGAAGGGGGCTGAGGGGAAGAGAAAGGTCACTTTGAGGCATTTCAAAAATGGTTTTGAAGTTGGAGGGGAGAAAATATGGTCCAATGTCTCCATAAGGCTGATGTAAACTAATGAGTGAAGGTAGAAAAGAAAAATGACCGAAGTCAGAAAAAAATAGAGAAAGGGAGGTGAAAAAGGTAGCAGATACACCGAGGGCAGGCAAGGACATTGGAACAAAGAAATAAACTAGAACGGTAAATACCGTCATGGTTCGCATGCCCATGCAAATTGACACCCATATTATATGACCCAGCCAATTATAAAAATCCCACATGGCATCTTATGCTATGACCCACATGGATCCCATCCTACATGTATGTCCCACATTAATCCAACCATATGTACCACATGACATCCCTTCCTATGTCCCACATGGCATCCCTCCCTGTGCCCTGCATCAGCGGCTTCCTACCTGATGTTCCACATAGCATCCCACCATATGTTCCACATGGTATCCCTCCCAATGTCCCAATGACATCCTACTTTATGTCCCACATGGCATCACATCCTGTCCCTATGGCCTCATACCCTATGTCCCACATAGCCTCCTACTCTATGTCACACATGGCATCCTACCTTATGTCCCACTTGGCATCCCACCCCATGTCCCACATGACATCCCATAGGCTCCATAAGAAGTCTCATCCTAGCTATCACAGTCCCTGATTGAGCATACTATGTATGAAAGTGTCAGTTCATATAATAACTTATATGCAAATGAGTTGTTGAATAAGAAAAAAGGTGGAGTCAAATAATTATACCTGATATAGCCATTGGTGTATACAACATGGTTAATATTATATCATATGTCCCTCATGGCCCCCATCCATGTCCCACATGGCATCCCTCCCTATGACTAAGCATATTAAATCAAAAAGTCTGGTCAGGCCATATACTGTAGCAACTTTATGCAAATGAGCACAATAATAAAGGTGGAGTTTAATAATCATGCCTGATACAACTGTTGATGCCCAAATATTTTAAAGAATTTTAAGGATTTTAAATCTTAAGTGCTACAAGAGAGACTTGACAAATCTGAAGAATATTGGAAAATTATATCATTTTACAGTTATCTTCTAAGAAAATATCAAATGTTTTTTAGACTTTTTAAGGAAACTAGTCTTCAATCCCGTCTTAATTATCTCTTGCCGACGACAACGACGAGTGAACACACAATTACAATGACGGGGTTGTCACCTGCGTATTCGGTTATAATAGTAACAATGCTATCACGAAACGCTTAATACGACATGGACGAGTACACAGGTACGACGTACGGACAGACATAACATCGACAACCAAGTCAATGTCCACGGCCTTTAATAACCAGTTGTGGTGCACTGGCGTGATTATCTCTAGAAAGCTTTAACATTTTATAAGGAAAATCTAACCTTCCATAATGAAATCTAAAGAAACTTTAACTTTTTCTGAGGAATTATGAAGAAACTTTAACATTTTTTGAGGAATTCTCAAAAAACATTAATATTTCTGAGGAAATCTTAGGACAAATCTGTGGACGGCCGGACGGACGTAATCGCCATTACATAGGTTCGCATAATGCTTCGCATGCGAACAAAAAAAGGGAACCCAGGTGTGAAAGGAGGTGGAGGAAAGGAGGTGGAGGAAAGTAGGGAGAGGCCCACCCCTCCCCACCATGGCCAAAATTCATCATTGTCTTCTTTCTCCCCCCTCCCCCCCATCCTGGTGACACAGGCCTCAAAACACTCTCCCCTCACTAGGTAGCAAGCCCCAGTGCAATGTGTGTGTTAGGCTATGTGGAGGATGGGTGTAGGCCGAGGAACAATGAAAAAACGGAAAGATCTTACCAGAAATCCAATGGGAAAATGATGAATGAACTAAGTCTTGACAAAATAATGATCAGAAAAGTTGTTTGTTTTAGAAAGTTTAGAATAGATAGTGGTAAAAAAATGATAATGAACAAAAATTGAGATGAGTTGTGCACAGTGAAAAATGTCGTCTGTAGTCAATGATACCGCGATGAAGGATTGAGAGGGAGAAAAGGGGGAAAATAGGGTGAATTTGGGAGAAAATAAGAGAGGGGTGTGTAAGGTTACAGAACAGGAAATTCAGTACGAGACAAATCTGAAGTACTAATGACTGACGACACAGCCAAGAGAGAGAGATGGAGAGAGCATATTGAAGGTGTTTAAACAAATCAATACCTATTAATCTGGTAGCAGATGTTATTTGTGATCCTGTAATAGAAGAACTCAACACTAGTCATATTACTAGATTAAAAAAAAAAGGATGCAATGAAGAAGTACAAGAATAAAAAGGCTGGCAGTAAGGATAATATTACAGCAGAACTGCTGAAAGGGGATACCCATATTATGGAAGAATGGCTAGAGAATTTATGCAGGGCAATATGGGACATAAAAATAATACCAAAATCTTGGAAATGGGCTGATTGTGAAAGTCTCAAAGAAGGGTGACATTACTAACTGTGACATTTGAAGAGCTATTAACATCAGTGCCTAGCAAAGTGTTTGGAAAAGAGTTTTGAACGATAGAATCAGAATCGGAGTTGACAGCAAGCTGTGAGTTGAACAAGCAGGGTTCAGAAGAGGAAGGAACACCATCAAACAAATATACTTCACAACATATTAGAACAGGTAGTTAAATGGCAGTCAACCCTCTATATAACCTTTGTTGACTTCAAAAAAGCGTTTGACTCAGTACACAGGAAGAGCCTATAAAAAAAATAGCAGCGTCGTGGTATCCCACAGAAAATTATTACAATGGTTGAAATACTTTATGAAGGTAATAAACGTGCTGTCATAGATGAAAAGGTAGTGTCAGAATTGTATCTAGTTAAGACGGGAATCAGACTAGGCGATGTAATTAATGTCTGGTTTCATTTTTCTAATGATAGCTGACTGGGTGATGCGTACGACAACTGTAACCAATAGTAATGGAATAGGATGATAAGACGGAGGTTTATGTCAAGGTTAGAAGACCTTGACTTTGCAGATGACATAGTTAAAGAAAATTAAGGAAGATATGGAGCTCCAATATATATTCACTTAAAACAATGATCAGATTTATTAATTCTATTGTTAAGTCAGTTCTCTTATAAGATTGTGAGACATGGAACACCAATGAGACTGACAATACAAAATTGGACACCTTCATGTTCAAATGCATGAGAAGAATTTTAAAGATCAGATGGCCATATGTTGTTTTAAATGATGAATTATTTAGATTGACTAAATAAAGGAGAATTAGCAATGAAGTCAAAATGAGAAGATGTGGATGGATTGGGCATGTATTAAGAATGAAGGGGGACAGCCACTGCATGACAGCATTAACATGGAAGCCAGAAGGGAGAAGGAAAGTAGGATGCCCAATAATGACATTGAGAAGAATGGTAGTGAAGGAAAGAGGGAGCTAGAGTGAAATTCTTGGAATGAAACCAGACACATTGCCAGAGACGGATATGTTGGAGAGAGTACAATGCAGCCTTACGGGACACATGGCCCAAAGAGGACAGTGAGACAGTGAGACAGTGAGTGAGGCAGTGAGTGAGTGAGTAAGACAGTGAGTGAGACAGTAAGTGACTGAGTGAGTGAGACAGTGAGTGAGTGAGTAAGTGAGACAGTGAGTGAGACAGTGGGTGAGTGAGACAGTGAGTGAGTGAGACAGTGAGTGAGTGAGTGAGACAGTGAGTGAGTGAGTGAGTGAGACAGTGAGTGAGTGAGTGAGACAGTGGGTGAGTGAGACAGTGAGTGAGTGAGACAGTGAGTGAGTGAGTGAGACAGTGAGTGAGTGAGTGAGACAGTGAGTGAGTGAGTGAGATAGTGAGTGAGTGAGTGAGACAGTGAGTGAGTGAGACAGTGAGTGAGTGAGACAGTGAGTGAGTGAGTGAGACAGTGGGTGAGTGAGTGAGACAGTAAGTGAGTGAGTGAGTGAGTGAGACAGTGAGTGAGTGAGTGAGACAGTGAGTGAGTGAGACAGTGAATGAGTGAGTGAGACAGTGAGTGAGTGAGTGAGACAGTGAGTTATTAAGTGAGACAGTGAGTGAGACAGTGTGTGTGTGAGACAGTGGGTGAGTGAGTCAGTGAGTGAGTTAGACAGTGAGTGAGTGAGATAGTGAGTGAGTGAGACAGTGAGTGAGACAGTGAGTGAATGAGTGAGACAGTGAGTGAGTGAGTGAGACAGTGAGTGAGTGAGTGGTGGTGAGTGAGTGAGACAGTGAGTGAGTGAGTGAGTGAGTGAGACAGTGAGTGAGTGAGTGAGTGAGTGAGTGAGCCAGCAAGGGACGAAGTGAGCAAGCGAGGGAGAAAGGGAGGGAGGGAGGGAGGGAGGGAGTGAGCGAGCGAGCGAGCGAGTTTGTCCATGCTCCTCATCCAGCCTTTGGGATAAGTGAACAATGGCTGGATGGCACTCACCATCCAGCGGATGAGGACATTAAATGGCTGTCCCAACTGCAGATCAGTCACCTCCTACCTGCATGGTTCTCTAAAAACGATTCGAGAAGAGAAGCATAAAAATGTGGTGTCCATGCACTTCCCTTCCTGGCCCAGTCAAGTCCAAGATCATGTGCCCTGACTCGTCACCAGCTGGAGAACTTGACTGGTGGCGCTGTGGTCTATAACGAATGGTGTGGCATAACTGTAAGGGCCAATAACAAATATTTGAATAGTGAAATGGGATAGGAATCTTAGAAGTTGACAATTTCAGGGACGGTATAGAAGGGAGGGTGTAGAAAGGAGGGTATAGAATGGACTATGCATGTCCAAACTAGACAAGATCTGCTTCAGAAAAAGTGTTATGGGGAAGTTACCTACCACAAATTCAGTCATTCGGTGAAGGTGTACAACACTTTTTCACTGTGGTCTAAAGAAGGGCCTCCTATTATCCAAGAGATCTTAAATTTTTAGGGAAAATCTATGTCCAAATCTGTTGTGTTCTGGTACAAAAAGGACCCCAAACATGACTCTTTTATCCTAGGTTTTAATGGGGTGTTAATAACTTCCATGCTACTTATTGTATTGCTTACAATCGATCAGGTGAAGTGTCACATGCAACACACACAGAATGTTTTGCCAACGATATATATCTCTTTAAATTGCAAAAATTTCAGTCTAGGATTATGACAGAAATGGACTTAAAGTGAATTCTAGAAATAGAAATGCTATAGAGTGTTAAGATCAAATAAGTAATCTCCTTTAGCACTGAAAGAAAAATCAGGCTTTAAACATTCAGTGAGGTTTAAATGTAAAAAGTTGACCTTATCCTGGGTTGAAAATACCATTAAAAAGATTAGTCCTAAGTCATTGTGCTATGTAGCAAAGGTAGGGTTCGAGAAATGAAATAAAAGGCTTTAAAACTCCAGTTAGGGTTAGAAATTTCCACTAGGGCAATATCCAAGCTAGGGTTTAAAACTTACGCACAAATGCAAGTTCTTTTGCAATCATCAGGGTTTACAGCTCAGCATACAGATTTTGGGTACTGTATGTGTCATGATTAAATTTTCAAGTCACAGTACCAGCAATTGCCATTATGCCAGAAAGCATGTTAACTTACCTGCTCTTTGATCTTTTATATATTTTTTTTGCTTTTACTTTCATATTAGGACAGTAATTGAAGAGCACTTTGGTCATTTTTCATGGTGGTGGTAAAGGAGGAAGGGGGAAGGGGAAGAGGGAGAAGGGGGAGAAGGGGGGAGAAGGGGGGAATGTTCCTCCAGTTTCTATAAAAATGGTGACGTCACAGTGTGACAATGATATTGTTTTTATGTAAAGGTTGTAACACAAAAGGAATCAGCAGCTTGGGGTCTTAATGTCTACTCTCATGAAATGCGCATGACATTATTTATCATTTATTAGCATACTCTTTTGCATAATAGCAGTCCTTTGTTTACTTAACTTATTAATATATTGCGTGCATAGGTTCCGCAACATTCCGACTGGCATGTGTGATTGTGATTGATTTTTCAATTTCTGAGTGGCCTTAAAATGTTTTAATTCACAGTGCTTAGAACTTACACCTATATATGTCTACCTGCTTCCTTCTGAATTTTCACGGCCTAATGAGATCTATAACACAAATAGACTTAGAGTCACACATTGTAGGATTTACATCACTTCTTACAAAGGTTGGAGGGGGATTTAGCAGATCATTGCCATATAAAGATGTTTTATGAGGGTCCCAAATTTAAGTTTCAGACTGTCGGCCGTCACTTTTTGCAACTGAAAAGCTGGATGGGCCAAAGTAGACTCTGGCCACCCACTTTTCAATGTTGTGTACTAATCCTGTGAGGACACGTACAGTATCTTAAAGTTCAATGTTCAAAAGAAATCATACAAAAAATTGTTCTTTGTCATATAAAGTATTTACTCAATTTTAAGGAACATTTTTTAATAAACTAGCTCGCTTAAAACTTTGGCATGCCTGCTGTACACAGTCCATGTTACACAAGCATACAGGAGGGTAGTGAGCAGGCTAGGAAAAATCACTCGCCTACTCGTCATGGGTGAGTAAAAAATATTTGTGACTAGTAAAAAGCATTTGTGCAGAGTAAAAATATCATATGATACCGCCACAATTAATAAAGCTGTGGCAAGTGAAAATATTGTTTTGATCAATTGTTTTATTTTACATAACATACTGTCTTGTGTTTTTTCTCTACTAAAAAATGCCTCCACACACACAAAAACAAATGATACTTCGATTAAAATCCAAAACATGATAAATCACTATTTGGCCGATAGCCATCAACTTGAAATGCCCAAAACACCACCTATTGTGTGTAGCCATGTACGTTGTTAACTGTTTTCAAGTGAACATACCTGGGGAAATTGTGCAATATCTCGATGTTTTCAACAAGTTACCACGTGACCCAGCTAAATCTGATTGGCTCACGTAGCTTGCAAGAATTGCATTAGTGTCAATATGGGTGGAAACGCTATATCCTTCTAAGTAATATCTTTGCTTGATGGAAATGGAAAGTTTTAGACTCGCTATTTCTATCACTATCTTATTTCTTTTAAGTGGGCAGAGCTTCAGAGCTCTCCTTATGCATACTGTACTTTTCAAACTATTCCAGAAACAAATTCACTGAGCTGCTGCTGATATCCAACCAGTATATACTACATACAGTATGTGTATATATACGGGCTGGAGCCATCACAGGCATTGAGTGTAAACTTTCTGCCATAAGCGCTTACTTGTTTCTGCCAATAGGCCTGAAATTAATGTTTTAATTCCAAGTAAGTTTGTGCATATTGCTTTAAATTGGTTTTTAAACCACCTACTTTATTTTATTGTGCATGTGTGTAGTCTTGCTATGTTTTTTGCATACGTACGGTCATGAAGTCAGGCCCAGGAAAAGGGCGATAAATACAGAGGTATGTTAGTTGTGCAGAAATTGTCAAATTTCAATTGAAAGTGTTGGCGAGTAGTTGAAAATACTTGGCGAGTAGAAATACTTGATTCATCAAATTTACTCGCCATGCTGTATAAGAGGCTGGCGAGTGACTTTTTTTGTATTTTTTCAAGCCTGGTGGTGAGTACTACTACACATAAACCTTAAACTTGGTTCTTCTAGTCATCCACAATCTTCCATACTCTCCAAGGCAGAGTTGGCTTTGGCAACCCTGTTGTTGACCTCAACAATAATGGCAACGATTAATACTGTATGGATACATGTACGTTACTAGCCAAGTATGTACAGGTGTCATTAAAATACATTTTCATGCATAGTATCTAATAACAGTACCTTGGTCCATTCATTACTTCTGCACTACATGTAAAGTATCTTAGGAGTTCAATGTTCAAGAGAAATCATACAAAATATTGTTCTTTATCATATAAAGTATTTACTATATGCAGAGTCAGACACCTCTACCCCTGTGACAAGTTTCTGGATCCTAGGTCATTACCCCATGGCAGCTCTCTGATCTAAACTAGAAATCTGTCCCCTACTGTATGTCCATTGCTGCTTTGAAAGTGAGACCCAGAAAATATGGGGCTTTGAAATACCAGTGCCCTAGCTTAGCTGTTTCAGAGGCAGCCCTCTTTGGTCTGCCCCACCCTTAATCGGAAGAAGAAGAAAATAAAAAATTAATATAAATAAATGTGAATAAATATTTCTTTTTTTTAATGACACTTTTAGAAGTCATCATTTTTATTAACTAAAAAATCTGAACGTCGTAAATGAAATACCTTAAATGGATGTACAGAACACAGAATGATAGCATAGTGAGAAATTATCCTGATGAATGGTCCTTAATCATTCAGAATACTGTAGTTTCATTCTGAACTAGGAGTATAGCTAAAGCCCCAGGCGACCCCACACCGAAAAGGTGAAGCGCTTCGCGCACATTAATGTGCCCCTAAAGAAATCTAAAATCAAGTTAGGGGTCTGAATAATGCAATATTTTCAAGCGAAAGAAACCTTACTGTAGGCATAGGTGTATGATAGGTCACTGGGGGAGGGCACGTGCCCCCACTTTTCTAAGAATGACAGTCGTCTCCCTTTTGAAAATGAAAGTGCCCCTCAATTGCTGTCCCAATAGTAGAAACC
Source organism: Chiridota heheva (assembly GCA_020152595.1). NCBI lineage: Eukaryota > Metazoa > Echinodermata > Holothuroidea > Apodida > Chiridotidae > Chiridota > Chiridota heheva. The sequence continues at coordinate 27,618 of JAIGNY010003538.1, forward strand.
TGGCGATTTTTGTCAGTACAATGTACAGGAGGAATATGTCCCCATTGAAATAGTGCCTCTATTACTTTACTTTGTGGTTTTGGACCCAAGGTTGGAAAAATACAAAAAAAGTCACTCGCCAAACTTGGCAAGGCTTAATTAAGTGTGGAGAATACCACAGTATATTATAATATTTCTACTTGCCAATTATTATTTGCTTGCCTATGGTGAGTAGGAGAGTGGTTTTTCCAACCCTGTTTGGGCCCACTTACAGATTGGGATGGGGGACACATGACTTGAAAAGTCCCCCTAAAAGATAGATTGTTCTCCTCGCTGCCCCCCCCCCTCTTCCCTCACTTATGAAAGCTTCCTACACCTCTGACTGTAGAGTAGTTGTATTTTAACAATCATATGTCAACCTCTATTTTCTACTGTTGTTAATGATCCATATACCCATCGAGTATAAAAGTAGTCCAGCACAAGTAAAATTAATTAAGACACAAGGGTAAATTTGTATTACTCCGGTTAGGATATATACAGCTAGGTACATGAGAATCATTCACATTCTGGGGACGCTAGAATACTGCACCTTCAAGTGATCTTTTAACAATCTCAAGCAATTATCAAGCTTCCATGTTTTTACGCTGGAATTTTTCATATACATTTTCATGTTTGATTTGAGGTACTGCAAACATTCTTTTTTACAAATTAAAATGATAAACAAAGAGGTAGAAATTCAAATAAAGACGGAAAGCTCACCTCTTGCCTAGGACAGTTTTTACACTGTAAACACCACATGACAACTTGTGAGTTTCATTCCAAACTCACTTGATTTTTTTGATCAGAGATCATTATGATTTTGCAACGATTACTGTACATCACATTTTCCCAGAAACTGTATCATTTTAAAAGCAATAAAAGCTAAATCAAACAGAAATAATTGCATGTACAGTATGCAACAATAACTTGGTCTTCTGAAGTGTACTAATGTAACCACTGTGTATATCTGCTTTTGCATATATACACATATACTTTTGGCTTTCTCCCTCCTACTGTCCCTTTCAATTTTGACCAAAGGCAACACCAGGAAACACAATCTACCCTTTATTTATAGGAAGTATCTACTAGCAATAGCAGACAATAAAATATTCCAGACACAAACAAACTAAATCAATTCATCCCAATAAGAAGTAGTTTATTTAATTTCATTCCTTGTATCAAAGCTAAAGTTAAACTGTCTTGTAATTCTTACTCACAGATTATTCCATTTGAAATACATGTATACATGTATAAGCTACATGTTCAACATGAACACTTTTTACAGTAGCCCAATATACAGTCTACCAGTAACACAAAATTAGTATTTGCCATGTACAGTAGGAACTGGGACTCCAGTGCAATGTTTTGTGACAAGTTAATGTTTAGCACTAAACAGAAAATACCCATTAAGCTTTTCAATACACAATATATCCAAGCTAATTATTATTGATGAAACCAGTCATAGCATAGAAGTGCTGTGTTTCGTTGATATAAAACGTGCAGCAAATTGTGCACAATATTTCCTATTAAACCAAAAACAATCCATAATTGAAATTCAGTCGTGAGAATATGACAGGTGCAAACCCCGGTGCAAACATTAACAGATGGGCAGCATAAGAAGGATTGGTAGTGAAGTTAGCTAGTGTAGAAAGACTAGCCAAAAGTGTTGAGACAAAACCGCTCAAAAATTTCAGAAAGCAGTATTCACCCTCCCCCACCTCTACTTCTCTCTTTTAAATGTTGTGTGATTTGCAAGAAAATTGGACAATATAGAACTTCCAATTTTATTAAAGGCAGTGGGAATTTGTCCTAACTACTGTACTTTTGGCCATAACAGTAGGTAACATTCCTTATGCTTGCAATAAGTTGATTGTCATTCTTCTCATACTGTAGACATAACAAATTATGAACAAGCATTCTGAGAGACTAACCTACAAATTGATCACATTATTCAGATTCAGCCATTGGTTAAACACATCTTTCCAACAAACTGCTGATTCAGGAAATCAAGTTTGAAAAATTCTTTGTTAAGCTGTGCATCTTCAAAATAGAAACATCACACCAGAACGTCAAAGATTTTTAGGTTCTGATGCAAAATATGGATCAAAGTTTTAATTACTTGTATAATAAATTTACAAAATGGGCTCAAAATAGTACAGTAATAGTAATAGTATTTACTTAATATAGTGCCCTTTCTAAACAAGTATATTCAAGAACGCTTTACAAACATCAGAGCTTTTTTAGAATAGGGGAGAACTGCCCAAACGGTGCATCATCCATCCATTAGCTAGGAAAGTTAATAAACACCGCGTTTTCACGCTTCTCTTCTCGAATAGTATTTAGAGAACAAGGTAGGGTGTGACTATCCTACCACGACGATGGCGAGTGAACACACAATTACAATGACGGGGTCGTCGCCTGCGTATTCGGTTATGATAGAAACAATGCTATCACGAAACGCTTAATACGACCCGGACGAGCACACAGGTACGACGTACGGACAGACATAACATCGACAACCAAGTCAATGTCCACGGCCTTTGATAACCAGTTGTGGTACACTGGCGTGTCTACCCAACCCAGGCTTGAACCCAGGGCCTCGTGGTCTGTAGACAGGTATGATAACCGCTACACCACAGTAGGAAGATACTATCCTACCATCGGGAACAATGGCTTGAATAACAAAGGAAACAAAATTTGTAAACAATGACTTGCATATTGATGAGGAAATTTCAAATTCTTAAATATTGAAAAAATTACATGTACCCTGAATTAACACAAACAAGCACTTTAACCACATTAAGTCACACCCACTGTACATATTAATGAAATTCAACCATTTTATACCATGGAAATAAACATACAGTACTTTGATATACTAGCTACAGTACTGTAACAACATAATTACAGTATACCAAATGTGAAACAAAACAGATATGCAGTAATGTTATTAAAATATGTGTATTTCAAGATTTTAACAATAAGCACCCACCTAACACCCACCTAATCATTTTTCATGGAGATGCAGTGGTTAAGAGTCATGATACATGTATGCAAAAGGTAACATGTTTGACTCCCATTGTGTGGGTCTTTGACACTTTACTCAACTAACTCCAGTCCACTCGGCTTTAAATGAGTATTATCACTACTGGGGAGTTGACCTGGAATGGACTGACATTATATCCAGTGGGAGTCATGTGCTCTCATCTGCTTACTGTACGCCAATGAAACACGGATAAGCACCAGCTTGGCCATAATGGCTCAAGCATGGATTTAACTTCTTTAAGTTTTAACCTAAATTTCATCATTTTTCCTACAAACTGTAGAAAGTGTTTCATGGATGTACAGTATGAATATGATGAAGGGTTCCCACTTTACAATGATCAAACGGTCAATACCCTGTTTCTTCACTGACAATAGGTGTTTAGTCCTCCATCAGCAGAATGGGACAGTAAACCGATAACATTTATTGATCTGTGTGGCATGTTGGCTCTCAAGTATTGCTATAAGGAATATTATAGCTGTAGTTATTCAATTTCAAAGGTTGTAACAGTGCTTAGTGGATGGGTGCTAAGATTCACTCACTTTTCACCACAGTGTAACAAAGAAAATAATAAACAGTGAGCTCTTGATTCGTTTCATTGTACATGTATTAAATTATTTTCCAATCTCCTCTACTGTACATACAGTACCGGTCTAGGTCTACAGTATTTAAACTAATTGACTATATTCCTTTCATGATTTCTGATGAACCTTTTGTCTCCTACAGTAACAGGAATATGTGCATTTTCTTTTTTCAATGTCTTTTCATTATGAAAGTACAGAATGAACATATTTGACAGAAGACAAATTTCAGCACTAATGGAAACTAATTGAAGCTTTGCTTTATGTTCACTGATAATGCACAGATTAAATGATTAGTACAGTGGTCAAGCAAGTTCATCTTATACAAAAGATGGTTTGGTTTGTTGATGTTTAAGTCTTACTCTACCACGCGGCCAAACTATCGCTGTTTGGGTTCCTCATCTTTGACTCCGCCTCCCGAGCGCATTTTCAAAAAAGTGCTGGTAGAGTAAGGGTTAATGAACCCGCGACAAGTGCACCAACTTAAAATATATGCAGCATGATCCCGGTGGGCGGCCCCATAATTTTTGTTTTTTTCAACTTAAATAATCCTAATTAACCTCATAAATGAAATACCTTACATGGATACAGAACACAGAATGATAACATAGTTAGCAATTGTCCTGTTTCGCTCATGAATGGCCCTTATTAATCAAAATAGTTTTATTTTGAGTTATGATTATAGCTAAAATCCCAGAGCCTCTTCACCATGGGATTGAGCCCCTGGACTCCATGCGAAGAGACGCAGCACTTCGCGCACACATTTATGTGTCCCCTCAACAAGTCTAGCACCCTGCCCCTTTTTAAATCAAGCTGAAGGTCTGGTCATGTGCAGTACACAGATAGCCCATGGTCTGTAAAAATAGTGACCTATTGTATTTGGTGGTGATATTATGCATATTGATTAGTAACAGAAACTTAATTCAAAAATCTTGAAATGCACGTATTTAATAATCACATGTCTGTTTTGTTTAATATTTTGTAGAATTATGATATTAGCTAGTTTGTACATGTACGTGTTCATTTTATTAAAAACATTGAATTTCGTTAATATGCATAGTGGGCGGGGCTTAATACGATTTTGCACAAAATAGCTTGCCAAAATGTCCATGTTTTATTCCGTAATATGTAGTATTCCAAATAGTCAGATAAAATTTTAACTCGTGAAATATTTCCACCAAAATATTAAGAAACAATCCCCACATGTAAATCAATCCCCACATGTAATTCAATCCCCACATGAAATTCAAATTTTCGTGATTTTCTTCCTGATGCAATCCCAACATCTTTGTTTTTATCACCAACTAACTGCTCAGAAATTATTGACTTAATTATGAATATGAAAAAAGGTGCTTGTGTGTGGTATTGATAATATTTCTGTTAACTTTCTCCAAGATAGTCGTTTCGCTTTAGCAGCTCCTCTAATGTTTATCTTTAATTTTTCAATTTCCACTGGTGTTGTACCACTTCGTTCCAAAGAAGCTAAAGTAACTCCGATATTTAAAGGTGGTGATTGTTTATGTGTTTCTATTAGACCCATCTCAGTACTTTCATCATTATCTAAAATTCTAGAGCGTATTAATTACAATCGTACTATTAATTTCCTTGATAAGAATAAGACACTTACATTAGCAACAGACAGTTTGGTTTTCGTAAAGGCTATTCTACTGCTAAGGCAGCTTTAGATGTCACTCAATATATTAAAAATGGTTTTAATAGGGAGTACTCATTAGGTGTATTTTTGGACTTATCGAAAGCTTTCGACACTGTCAATCATGATATTCTTTTAGCTAAATTGTATCATCTCGGTATTAAAGGAGTAGCCTACAATTGGTTTGTTACTTACTTATCAAACAGACATCAGCTTGTATCCATTAATAACACTTATTATTTATCTTATCGTAATTTAAACTGTGGTGTGCCCCAGGGGTCAATCCTTGGGCCTTTGTTATTTTTGCTATATGTAAATGATATTATCTATTCTTCACATCTTTTACACTTTACACTTTTTGCTGATGATACTTGTATTTTGTATAAGCATAACAATTTTGATGTCATTCCAGTCATCAACTCTGAATTAAAAAATGTTGCCAATTGGTTTAAGGTTAATATGATAAGCTATCTTTAGATATCATCAAAACTCATTTCATGGTTTTTCATCCCCATCATAAGAATATAAATAATATTGATACATTGATTGATAATTCGAAATCAAACGTGTTGATATCATCAAATTTTTAAGTTTGTACATCAACCCTTTATTAAAATGGTCTTCTTATATTAATCAAATTAAGACATTTATTTCTACTAAATGAATTGGGATTTTCTATCAAATTAAAGAGTTTGTACCTTGATACATCCTTGAAAATTTATATAAAACTCTTATTCTTACTCCTTTAAGCTATTGCAATGTAGTATGGGGTAATGCTAACCCTTCTCATCTAAATCAATTAATCATACTTCAGAAAAAGGCTGTTCGTATTATCACCCAATTAAGTTTTCGAGCACATACTGTACATCCCCTCTTTTTACCAGATTGTTTTCTTAATATTTTTGATACCCACAGACACCATTTTTAAATTTGTTAATCAAAAATTACCAGATATTTTCAAGGATTACTTTTCTTTTACTCATAATATACATTCCCACAACACCAGGTTCTCCCATCATTTATTTTCTCTTCCCATAAATTCTGACCTTTTTAAACGCTCTATTGTATATAATGGTATCAAGTTCTGGAATCAAATATGCGATTCTTTAAAAAACAGAAAAATTGTAAAAATATTTTCTGTTAAAAAAAAAAGACACTTATATCTAAGTATGACTAACTCTAGTTTACCTTCATGTACTTTCCCAACCACTTAATTAATTTCCCCCTAGGCTTTGTCATGTTACCGGCTAGGGGGGGGGGGGGTTATCTTTTCCTTCTATTTTAACAATTTGACTTTTCTATACATTTCCTTTGTGACTAATTATCAAATTTAAGTTACGGTGGGCTTCTTGTAAAAGTCCTGGCTTCTAAGCCCTTCCACCATTTTTTCATAAATTGTTATGTTTTTTCATTATAAATATTGTAATATATGCATGAAAATGGAAAATAAATAAATCAAATTAAATAAAACGTTGCCAAAAACTTTTATTATGTAGTTCCATATACAGTAAAAGTGAAACACGAAAGAAAAAAATAGAAAAAATAATAAAAAGAAGGACAAATAAAGAACTAAGCACTCTTCGCTCAGTGTTTGTAACACAGATTTCCAATGTGAAAAGAACGTATCAAAATCTATTTCCGCAAGTTCAAAATCAGCGACGTAAGGTAAACAGAAACATACATGTTGCTCCCACTATTTGATAAGCCCAGGTGCAGGAGAATTATTTCTTTATAAATAAGATCGTGCGAAAATGTCTTTCCTTCCGAAAGAAATATTCTAATTCTGACCCAAACCTTACAAACATTAAACTCAAATAACATTAATCTTTATGAAACACTTACCACAAAAACAGGGCAAACTTGTAATGAACCATAAATAATGCCTCTGCCCCATTCCCAGCACCTTTGACAGATTTGTTTACAAATTGACGCCAGCTGCATCTGGACTTTGGCCTAGCGTGGTCCAATTAATTAAGATTGGCACATTTACAGGAAAATACATAAAAAGGTATATGCCCCCTCCCGTTTCTTATGTTGTCTTCCAAATATTTGAAGTCTAAAAACATCAACTTGAGTTTGGTGGTTATACAGTAGGTAAGGGACGGGGATCACAGCGGTTAAATGTGATTTGGAAGGATACTCCAATTTGTTTGTTTGATGAGAGTTTAACGACACCACAACAGCAAGGGTCAAATTGTGCCTAAGAGGTTAGATCATTCCAGAGGTAGGAAGGAGAGTAAACAAAGGGAGATTGAGAGAAACACGAGAACAAAAGCCAAAAAGCTGGGATCGAGAGAGGAGGTGTATGGGTGGCAAAATAATGTAGAGAGGGGGGGAGAGGGGGTAGGGGGTGGAAAAGGAGGACTAAATATGGTTGTAGAGGGAAGCATGATAAAGGAAGGAGATAATTTTCTGCGGAGGTATTTTTTTGGAAGAGCTCGGCCACTGAGTGAGTTGTGGGCAGCGAGGAAAGCTCTGGGAAGATTGTACAGGGGTTAAGCAAGGAGAATGTGATGGACTTTGAGGGTGTAATGGCAATTGTTGCAGAGGGGTGGGGGGGCCAGTAAGGAGGTGGGAGTGAGTGAGGTGGGTGTGACCTATTCTAAGGCGAGTAATGTGGATGTTGTCAACACGGGATAGGTTGTGAATGGTGGGTTTGATCGGAATGGTGGGCTGGATGAAGTGGAGTTTGTTATCAATTTGGAGTCCCATGAGGTTTGCCAGCGGCCACGAACAAGGGAAGCGATAAACAGTTTGATGTCAGAAAGGGTTTTGGGAAAAGGGGTAGTGGGAAGGGTGAGGGCAAGCTTAGCAGCTGCATCAACCCTGTCATTGACAGGGATGTCAACATGGCTGGGTAAACAGAAGAAAAGAATATGTTTCCTACGGAGGAGGAGGGGGGGGCCGAAATGAGTTTATGGAGGATGAGGTGAGATGTGGGGTTATCCCATTTGACATTGAGTAATGAAGTAAAGACAGCCTTGGAGTCGGAGATGGCAAAGTGGCTGAGCGGAGAGTATTCAATAAAGTTGAGGGCGAGGAGGGTGGCCTTGGCCTCCGCCGAGAAGATGGATGAGTAATTGGGAAGCCTACTACTGAGGGTGATGTCTTGGATGACGGCAGCAGCAGCAGTCTTGTTGCCTTCCTTGGAGCCATCAGTAGAGATGGAGGTATAATTTGAGAGTTGGTCTTTGATTTGGTTGTGGAGGTTGATGAAGAGGTTAGGGTGGATTTGAGTTTTGTGATGAGTGGAGAGTCCAGGTGGATAGTAGGGAGGGGGTGGCCCAGGGAGGAAAAGTAGGCCAGGAGAAAGTGCTGAGTGGTGGGATTGATGCCGAGATGGAGAAGGTCTGATTTGATGCTTAAGCCAAAGAGAGGAATAGGGTTTTAGTCCTATCAAAGAAGGTGGAGAAATTAGGGTACCTAACGAGCTTGTAAACAGGGTTCTGAGTGTTGGTGAGGGCTCTAAAAGCATAGGAGAGGCTGAGCTTTCTACACCTAGCAGGAAGGAGGGTTCATTGGTTTCAACATGAAGGCTGGTGATTGGAGAGGTCCTGTAGGCACCCAGAAAAAGCCTAAGGGCTTCATTTTGGATGTGTTGATGTGATTGATGTAAGAAATGTGAGCGACACAGTAGACAATATTGCCATAGTCAAGCTTGGCACGAATGGTGAGCCTGAAGATTTTGAGGAGAGCATGCCAGTTCGCACCCCAAGTGGTATTGGAGAGGAGGCGGAGAAGGTTGACGGAGCTGTTGCAATTCTGTTTCAGGTTGGTGATGTGTTGTTTGTGGGAGAACTTGTGGTTAAGAGTTAAACCCAGTAACTTGGTGTGGTCAACTTTAGGGATGCGATTTCCATTAAGCACGAGGTTCGGGTTGGGGTGGAGGTTGTTGAAGTGACAAAAGTGCATGCAGACTGTCTTGTCTTTGGAGAATTTAAAACTGTTGTTGATGCACCAGGCTTGCAGCCGGTTGAGTAGAAGCCTATTTTTGATTAGAGGAAAGCTTGGGGAGGAGTAGAAGATGGTGAAGTCATCCACGTAGAGGGCATGTTGGATGTTGGGGCCAAGGTTGTCCGTTATGTCGGTAATGCTCAGGTTAAAGAGAGTAGGAGAGAGGATGCTGCCTTGGGGATGCCCTCTTTTTGGGGGATAGGGGTTGGAGAGGGTGTGGCCAATACAAACTTGGAACTGCCTGAGTGAAAGGAAGTTTTGAATAAAGGTGGGGAGGTGGCCTTAAAGGTCGATGGATGGTGTAAAGTTTGCGGATGATGCCGTATTTCCAAGTAGTGTCAAAAGCTTTCTCGAGGTCGAAAAAGATGGCAATGAGGTGTTCCTTTTTTGCAAAAGATTCCCAGATAGCGGTGTTGAGTGTAATTAACTGGTCCAGGGTATTGCAACGTTTCTGAAAGTTGCTTTGGTGAGGGGAAAGGATTCTATTGGTTTAAAGGAACCAATGTGATTCCAGAGTGATTCCTTCTTCTACATGTTTAAATTAATATTATCAGGCTATTGAATTTAGGGTGGGGGCATTCTCCTTTCTGAAAACATAATTTGGTAGATTATCTCGTCCCCTCTCCCATTCTCTTCAATTTCTCCACAAAAATAAAGTATTACGACAGCAAGAAGGGGCGGATAAGGGCAGGGAAGAAAAGGGCGGCGGGAAGTGGATCTTTGTTACGAACTCCTAGCTCGTTTGCAAGTTGAAGCGACAAACTGGGATTGTTAAACTATTGAATTTGGGGTAGGGTCATTCTTTATTATAAAAAGATAATTTTGTAGATCGTATCATCCCCTCCCCAATTTTCTTAAATTTCCCCACAAAAAATGAAAGTATTACGAATAGGAAGAAGGGGTGGGTTTTATGAATAGGAAGAAGGTGGGTAGGGACGGGGTGGGGGGCAGTGCCACGTTTTTTTATCAAGATTTCCCCGTTTGCAGTTTTCAAATGGCAAATGTAATTACCAAACATTGAATTTGTGGGGAATTCTTTTTACTGTTAAAACATACTTAGTATATGATATTGTCCCTTCCCCTCCCCTTTTTCATGATTTGTTTGCCTGAATGAAGATAAGGTGATGCTTCCATCATCCCTCTCCTGTGCTCAGTGAATTTCCCCATTTTTTTTCACTTCACAAAATGCTAGATGTCCACTCCCCCTCCCAATTTTGGTATTGTTGGGTTTTTTTTATTTTTTATGTCTTTCCTCCATTTTGAATGTTAACATAAAAGTGTCATGCATGCAGTTAGATATGTCTTTCAACAACTTAGCGCCAATGCCTGAGGAGTACAAGGAAACCTGTCACCAGGTTATAAACCACCCAGAAGTAACATGGGCAGCATATCATTGAAGGAGATATTTTGTTGTTTTTCTGACACACTTCTAATGATTTTGTGTTAAAAAGTAAAATTTATACTAATGCAATGCCCGTGTATTATGTGGTAATAATTTGCTATACATTAGCTTGGCGGCCATTAACTGGGGTGACAGCTCCCTGTTCGGAAGGAATGTACCACTGGTTTATGGAAGTTTTTTCATTCTTTGTTATTTGCAAAGTTGGAAGATGAAAGTAGAACATACGTTTTCAAAACAGGGAAATAGCATTTGTTTGCAGTTTTACAGCTTTTATAATTTTTGTTTTCTTTTTTTTCTATGATGGAGAAGTTTCAACAAAGGTTGGAAAACAGTTTTGCTAACCTTTTTTAACTTGACATGCTTTTCAAATATTCCATGGATTTTCGTGAGCAATTAAGAAATGAATGAAGAAAATCACTCAATTTTGGGCCATGTTATAATGGCCATACACTAAATTCCTTTCATAGAACACGAAGTACAGCCGTACCGCACTTTTTTAAGTGCCAAAGCTCAATTAGAGTATATGGCAAAATGTTTGCTTAAAATTGTTGGTTATATCTATTTCACTAAGATTGAATTTACATACACAAATGTAGGCTTCAAAATGTTGGCTTCAAAATGTTGGAATTACAAATAACAGAAAAGGAAAAAAAGTACAAGCAATATTGCACTAGCGACTAAAAATAATGTGCGCATTGAAAAGGAAAACACTACTGGAAGGAGAGTATAAACTTTATTTCCATAGGGTTCATTTTAATTTTGGTTTGATTAAGCTCATTTTATAATTCGAAATCATCATCAGTTACGACCTGTCCTTATTAAATTCATGAATGAATTTGTGATGTTCTAATAATATTCCGATGTGAATATTCCTATGTGATGTTCACATACTATTGATGTAGGCCCTAATAATACTTTGATATGTTTCAGACTCCCATTCATTTCAATATTGTCGAACGTTTTCACTCAATTTATACCTTTCATTGATTACTTAACTGAACGAGCACGTCAATAATTTTTGTTATTACGACACTGTGGCTACTCGTTGTTTAATTTAAATTGTTTCGCAGTGGCAATGGCTTGTGAAACTGAACAAAATTTCTCCCGATTTTGTCATTTTCAAACTCGCCTGTAAAGCGCCAGTAAAGACACCAAAAAAACGCTGGTAAAGCGCCGAAAAAAACAGTGTCAAACTGATCGCATCGGTACAGTACACACACATGCCATCATGACCGCAAAGGTTCCTGATGCTATCACATCGGAACCAAAAATGGGACCATACCAAAATCTGATCCTAGGAGTAAGTAAAATTTTAAATTACTACAAAAGATCTTTCAAAATTTTGTTTTTTGTGTGGGATTATATTGAAATTTTTGCGCATTTTATGGGTAAATATGCTGAATTTTAATTTTTTTGCCAAAAAACACCAAAACGATTTTTTCTTCAAAAGATTAAATAACACTTCCAAAAAGAATCTTTATTTTATTTTTGGAAACCATTATCTTGATAAATTATCTAGTTCAAATCTAATCAAATTTTGCTCATACCTATCCCTATTTCTTAAATTTTGGGTTAAATGTTTTAAATTTGATGATTTTTGGTGCTTTTTGGCCCTTTTAAGATTTTTATTCATAGCTCTGCAGGCTATTATCCAAATTAAAAACTTTTTTCTTCCCCATTTGGCGAATGGAATACTCTTTTCATTGATACAATGGAATAAACAAATAGCCCCTCTATTCTTTGCCAAGAACCAAGCATCGCACATAAAATCTGCATGTTTTCAATAATTGTATCTGTGTATATACTGTACAACTAATATCTTGATAAACTTTACGGCAGAAATGCATGTTTTTTATGCCAAAATTGGCAAAGATCATTTAGAGCATCATTAGGTTTCATTTGGAGGTAGAGGACACCAATAGTCAAGCTAAGAAGAGGTGCAAGGAGTGACAGAACAGGTTAAGACCGACAGTTTACTTCAGTTTTCTGTGTAGACCTACTACATTATTGTCGATGCCTTGCGTATGTGAAAGTAACGTGATGTTGTATAGTGTGAGTGTTGTACTGGCTTGTATTGAGTTATATAAGTGTGTGCTTTGTGCATTTTTTTCATAATGGCCAAGGTCAATATTAAAGGGGGAAAATGATCAAACTTACAAATTTGTACTTTCCCTGCCACAAAAATTCAAATGTAGTATCATATGAAAGAAAATATTCTGAATAATTCCAACATTCTATCAAAAATAAGTCATTAGTCACAAAAAAGCAAAATGTCATAAAAATAAAGAGTTTTTGACACCAGATTTGCAAATTAGTGACATGATTTGCATAATATTTACATATTCGACAAAAAATGTTGTACATCAATTGAAAGACCAAAGTCTTCGCTTTCAATAAAATTAAACATATTACAGAAAATGAAGAAATATTTTTTTTTAAAAGCCTCCTCTAAAAAGTTTCCTAAAACCACGCCCCTGTTTTGGACACCTTTGGAAGTTGAAGGGTTAAAGGGTCACGGGTGAGAATATCAATCTGAGGGAGCCAACACCCACTCCCTCACCTTAGACATGCTATTAAATTTCACGAATATGCCACATCATATCCTGCCCCAGCATTGAGCTCCTATTGATATTCTACACTTCTGGCTAAGAGTAGTTGGGAGAAATGTTTGCTGCAAATATTCAAATGATTTTGCCCCACCACTTCTGGCCACAATTAATGTAGTTATTGTATATTAATCAGCTTTCGTCTGATCCTTAACCATAGTTAGATATCAAAATGAAAAAATGGTAACATTCACAATTTTCAGTCATTATCTCAGACTTGAATTTGAAACATTTAAGGAAAAGATAGATTGTTCAAAGCATTTTCTTTATGTTGTTGTGACCCATCTTTTTAGAACATGGAATAAAATGTACTGTGGTACATGTAGTCCAAATAGCTATAACTACAATCAATCTACAGTATAGTATATATAGTTTCAGTATTGTATTGAGAACTCTAATTATTTGTCGTGCCGTAGCTGCTTTCTTATATTTATCACACACTGTAAATCAATCAAATAAATGGGAGAGTGGGGATGTAAACTTGGACATGGATCCACTTTTATAACTGAAATTGATGCTGATTAATAATTCCCATTCCCACCTTTTATCAAACATGTCTTCACTAACTTGTTCCATTACCAGACTTTCCATCAGACTGAACATTTCATTGATCCACAATCTTGGACAAGACTCACTGGGATACACCCGTTCCCTCGTTCATTGTTCATGGCTAAGTTCATGAGTGGAAAATGTTGATAGTTGCTTTCCATGTCTCTTGTGTTTCCTAGTGAAATATTTTGACCACATTGGAAAAGGGTTGAAATATAATGATACATTAAAATTTGAAATAACATGCAAACTTTCCAGTAAGTGTCAAAAACATCTGTCCAAGATTGCAGCTGTAATTATACTGTGATAGATTTTTCCTGTTTCAAATACAAAATTACAAATGAAACTCTTCTTCATAGGAAGTAAAGTGGGTAGAAGTTCACACAAAGTTAGTGTTTGTTACTGTGTGTACAAAGAAGAGACACTCAAATGCAGAGAAAATAACCTACAATTTGTTTCTAAAACGAATTACTGTGCAATTTACAGCTCACATGCACATTCTGTACATGTATTATACTGTCATTTTACACTTCTGTCTTTTTGAAGAAGTTGTAATAAGGAGTTTTGAAATGGTTAAAATTTTGAATGAAGGCAAGCAGCAGATCATACATGTACAGTAGCTACAGTACTAGTGGGAGAGGGTAAAATCACGATCAGAAAATATTGAAAAGGAAACAGTCATTAACTACTGTACTTAACAATCTTTTCTCCACCCCATTTTTAGAGGAAAGAAAAAACCTTACAAAAGGTTCCTTTTTTATAGATGAAATTATTACATTCAATTTTCAAATCTATTTAACAGCGATAAGATAATTTGACTGACTATTATCAAAAATGGAACTTACTGTCCACTCCTCCCAGGAGTGTGAGGAGCCACCTTTGCTCTTGGAGGGTACTGGAGATGTGCTTGTCATCTTTCTGCTCATCCACAAGAAATTGAATTTAACACACAAATTATTTATTCCTGTCTCAAAGGTTAAGCTTCTTATACCAGTATGAAAAGGTGATTACATTGTATTGTTGATTTGCCTCCAAATACATCTAAGTAAACTTTGCAGTGCTTCCACTTGTCCACTTCGTACAAAAATCAAAAAAGATTAATAGATCTTGATGTTTGTCCTCTCTCATAATTTCATGCACATATTTCTGATTTGAATCCCTGAGCTACTGTGCAAAGGTGATATTTCCATTTTACAGAATGATGAATTCAGCAGAGCAGGTTACACTAAACTGCAGATATCACATCCTCTCTTTGACTTTTGGAATTCATCGTCAAGTGTGCAGTATAAGTCATCTGTGTTGAAAGAAACAGAGGATACTCATTTAATACCACAACAAGTTTGTATTACAATATTTTGCTTTTTACTATGTACATGTAGACCCTCTATGGCTAAAAGAGCTCTCGCTCAAAAAGGGAGGACATCTTTTTTTATTTGTTATTTAGGTGGTCAAATGGTGCCTCCGTAAAAAAAATCTGCCACTGCACTGGATATTAAAATGCAATTGCGCAAATACTCAAAACAAGTCTTCATTAATATGAGATAATAAAAAGTGTGCTTGTAATGGACTGTATGTCTAATGTAGCATATACTTTTTAAGTTTTACTTTAATTATTCGCTTCACTCACATTAGAGCGTAAGCCTACAACAATATCCCTCCATCTCATTCTGTCCTGGGCCATGACCTGAGCTTCACTCCATGAAAAACTCATGCAAAGTACAGTACAATGGCTCATACTGTATACAGTTCATTCAAAGTCAAAACAAAACTGCTCATATATATTCTATCCACAAATACTACTGTATCTACATGTACATAACGAGCACCCTGCAGGTCTGCAAAATTTTCTGGGGGGCAATGCAATCTTATGGGGGGAAATTCCCCCATGTCCCCCATAGCGCTGCCACTGCCAGCAAGGGGGGCACATACCATCCAATGTCCAACATTTTTTTTTGTCCCAAAATGGCTATATTTGACCTTTTTATTTTAT
Organism: Chiridota heheva; assembly: GCA_020152595.1. Taxonomy (NCBI): domain Eukaryota; kingdom Metazoa; phylum Echinodermata; class Holothuroidea; order Apodida; family Chiridotidae; genus Chiridota; species Chiridota heheva. The sequence continues at coordinate 43,412 of JAIGNY010003538.1, forward strand.
TGGGGAGAAGGGGGGAGGGGGGTAGTCTATATGCTGCTATATTAGATCGTACCATATATTGATTGAGGTGCAAATTTGGTACTAAAAAAACCCATGTATTGCACACATTCAGAGTCTTTTTAGGGCATCTAAAACTTGCAAAATGTGAGGTTTCCTGAGCTTCGCCCCTGGACCCCACCAGGGCTTTGCTCCTGGACCTAAGGAAGGCCGTTGTCCCCATGCCAAGAAGGTTTGTGCCCCCCCCCCCTCCCCCAATATCGGCCTCTGACAGCACCATTGCTATACATGTACATGTAATTATAATATAAGTACATGTATCTTGAAACACTGTGACTGTATGCACAACCTCAGTGCACAAAACAATCCAAATGCAGTTCAGTATTTGTTTGTATGTTTAATGAGAGTTTAACGGCACCACAACAGCAAGGTTCAAGTTGTGCCTGAGAGGTTAGATCATTCCAGAGGTAGGAAGGAGAGTAAACAGGGGAGATTGAGAGAAACACAAGAACTAAAAGCCAGAAATCTGGGATCGAGAGAGGAGGTGTATGGGTGGCAAAATAATGTAGAGAGAGAAGAGCACAGCTACCGAGTTGTGTGCAACAAGGAAAGCTCTGGGAAGGTTGTACAGGGGGCAAGCAAGGAAAATGTGATGGACTGTGAGGGTGCAATGGCAATTGTTGCAGAGGGGTGGGGGGAGCCAGTAAGGAGGTGGGAGTGAGTGAGGTGGGTGTGACCTATTCTAAGGCGAGTAATGTGGACGTTGTCAAGACGGGATAGGTTGTGAGCGGTGGGTTTGATCGGAATGGTGGGCTTGATGACGTGGAGTTTGTTATCAATTTGGGAGTCCCATAAGGTTTGCCAGCGGCCACAAATAAGAAAAGTGATAAGCGGTTTGATGTCAGAAAGGGTTTTAGAAAAGGGGGAAGGGTGAGGGCAAGCTTAGCAGCTGCATCAGCCCTGTCATTGCCAGGGATGCCAACATGGCTGGGTATCCAGAAGAAAAGAATATGTTTCCTACGGAGGGGGGGGCGAAAGGAGTTTACGGAGGATGAGGTCGGATGTGAGGTTATCCTATTTAACATTGAGTAATGAAGTAAAGGTAGCCTTGGAGTCCAAGAAGATGGCAAAGTGGCTGAGCGGAGAGTATTCAATAAAGTTGAGGGCGAGGAGAATGGCCTTGGCCTCAGTCGAGAAGATGAATGAGTAGTCGGGAAGCCTGCTACTGAGGGTGATGTCTTGGAAGACGGCAGCAGCAGCTGTCTTGTCGCCTTCCTTGGAGCAATCAGAATAGATAGAGGTATAGTTTGAGAGTTGGTCTTTAATTTGGTTGTGGAGGTTGATAAAGAGGTTAGGGTGGGTTTGGGTTTTGTAATGAGTGGAGAGGTCCAGGTGGAAAGTAGGGAGGGGGTGGCCCAGGGAGGAAAAGTGGGCCAGGAGAAAAGGCCAAGGGTGGTGGGATTGATGCCGAGATGGAGAAGGTCTGATTTGGGGTATCTAATGAGGTTGTAAACAGGGTTCTTGTTGTTGGTGAGGGCTCTAAAAGCATAGGAGAGGCTAAGATTTCTACACCTTAGCAGGAAGGGGAGTTCGTTGGCTTCAACATGAAGGCTGGTGATTGAGGAGGTCCTGTGGGCACCCAGAAAAAGCCTGAGGGTTTCATTTTGGATGGTGTTGATGTGATTTAGGTAAGAATTGTGAGCGACACAGTAGACAATAATGCCGTAGTCAAGCTTCACACGAATGGTGAGCCTGAAGATTTTGAGGAGAGCATGACGGTTTTCACCCCAAGTGGTATTGGAGAGGAGGCGGAGAAGGTTGAAGGAGCTGTTGCAATTCTGTTTCAGGCTGGTGATGTGTTGTTTGGAGGAGAGCTTGTGGTTTAGAGTTAAACCCAGAAACTTTGTGTGGTCAACTTTAGGGATGCGATTGCCATTAAGCACAAGGTTCGGGTTGGGGTGGAGGTTGTTGAAGTGACAGAAGTGCATGCAGACTGTCTTGTCTTTGGAGAATATAAAACCATTGTTGTCCCACCAGGCTTTCAGCTGGTTGAGGTTGAGTAGAAGCCTATTTTCGACAAGAGGAAAGCTTGGGGAGGAGTAGAAGATGGTGAAGTCGCCCACGTAGAGGGCATGTTTGATGTTGGGGCCATGGTTGTCCGCTATGTCGTTAATGCTCAGGTTGAAGAGAGTAGGAGAGAGGATGCTGCCTTAGGGGACGCCCTCTTCTTGGGGATAGGCATTGGAGAGGGTGTGGCAAATACGAACTTGAAAATGCATGGGTGAGAGATAGTTTTTAATAAAAGTGGGGAGGTGGCCTCCGAGGCCGATGGATGGTGCGAAGTTTGCTGGATGATGCCATATTTCCAAGTAGTGTCAAAAGCTTTCTCGAGGTCAGAAAAGATGGCAATGAGATGTTCCTTTTTCGCACAGGATTCCCGGATAGCGGTGTTGAGTGTAATTAACTCGTCCAGGGTATTGCGACATTTCTGAAAGCCGCTTTGGTGAGGGAAGAGGATTCTATTGGTCTTAAGGAACCAGTGTAGTCTCTGGTTAATAATCCTTTCCATAATTTTACAGAGACAGCAGGTGAGGGCGATGGGGCGGTAGCTGGAGGGGTCGGTACTGTCCTTTCCTGGTTTGGGAATGGGGGTAACGATAGCTGTCCTTCAGATAGGGGAAAAGGAGTGTGAGGACCAGATGTGGTTGAGGATGGTGAGTAGGGTAGTGGTGGCCTTGATGGGGAGGTGTTTCAGGAATTGGTAGGGAATGTTATCTGGGCCCTTGGAGGTGCAGCCAGCATCATGGATGGCTTGATTTAATTCAGATAAGGTGAGAGGGGTGTTAAAGCTCTCAGTGTTGTCGGAGGGAAAGGTGATACTCTGGGTTTCATCTTGAGCTTTTTTGGCTTTAAAAGCATTGGGGTAGTTGGCCGGGGACGAGATGTTGCTGAAAGAGGCAGCGAGGTGGTTAACGATGTCCTCTTTTGTGGTGAGAAGGTTACCATTCCAGGAGAGATGGGAGACTTGCTAGACCTGACGTGGAAGCTGTTAACCATTCTCCAAATCTTCTTAGTGGGGGTGTTGGTGGTGAGAGGAGAGATTTTGTTGTTCCAAGTGTTGGTTTTACTGTCCTTGATAGTGCGCCTGCCTTTGGCTCGGCTGATGCAAAAGATGTTGAAGTTGTTGGTGGTGGGTTTAGTTTTTAAGTTCCGGAGGGCCCTATTCCTGTTCTTAATGGCGGTTTTGCAGTCATCAGTGTACCAGGGGTTGGGGAGGGGGTGGTTAGGGGGTTTGGAAGTTTTGGGAATGGAGCAGGTTGATAAGGATGTTACTGAAAACTGAAATGGAATCATCACCCTCGAAGAGACGGAGGGAGAGGTGCAAGTTTCAGAGGTTTTCAAAAAGGGGCCAGTTGGCCTTCTTGAGGTTCCAATTGGGGGTGTGGTCAATGGGGGTTTGAAGGTTGGAGTGAATAAGAAGAGGGTAATGGTCACTATCACAGAAGAGTGTTTTCGACGAGCTTGCCTCTGGAGGTGAAAGTGTTGGAGCCCCACAGGGGGTTGTGGGCGTTGAGGTCACTAAGAAGGATGAAGGGTGTGGGAAGCTGAGAGATGAGGGTGTTAGTGTTAAAGCTGGTTGGTTGCTTAAACGTTGGCGTGGGGGGGGGGGGGGGATAGATAATGCACAGAGTGATGGTTTCGTGGAGGGAGATAGATATACAGATGGCCTGAAGGTCTGTCTTCACATACACTAGGCTGTGTGCCATATCGTGTCTAACAAAAATGGAGACACCCCCACAGGCCCTGTCAGCATCCACTTGAAGTTTATGGTAGCAAGTGAAGTTATTGAGAGAGTAATGGTCAGTGGTTTTTAATAAGGTTTCTTGTAGGCAGAAGATGACCGGGCTCAAGGTGGTAGCAAGTAGGTCGACTTCTTTTGAATTGGCCTTAAGGCTTCTGATCTTCCATTGTATAATGTTGTGGGTGTTATTGTAATTGTTTGTGGTGTACGCCATAAGGAGGCAGGGGGTTATCTAAAGGAAAATCTGTTGGGTCTGAGTTGGCTTGTTTTTTCTTTGGATCTGTTTCTTTGGGAGCGATTGTTTTTGAAAGTTGGACGAGAAGTATGATTGGTGTGTTCGGTAATCAAACAATCCATATTATCTTCAGTGTCATACATGTGGGTTTGGGTGGTGGGCTGTTTGTTGATTGGTTGTTTGTTGATTGGTTGTTTGTTGATTGTTTGTTGATTGATTGTTTGTTGATTGGTTGTTGATTGGTTGTTTGTTGATTGGTTGTTTGTTGATTGGTTGTTTGTTGATTGGTTGTTTGTTGATTAGTTGTTTGGTTGTTTGTTGATTGGTTGTTTGTTGATTGGTTGTTTGTTGATTGGTTGTTTGTTAGCCTGGTTGGTTTTAGTTTAATGTATGATGGTATTAGAGGTGTTGGTGTAGGGGACGGGGGTTTAGAGAAGGAAGGGAGGTTGAGGAGAGAAGTGGTGGTAGAGGTGGTTTAGGTATTGGGTGTGGTTGGGTTGTTGGCAATGGTGATGGGCTTAGGACTGGGTAAGAAGAGCCAGGTAAGGTCAGTTTGGGCATGCGAGTCAGTTTTATTTGTGTTAGGGGGTGGGGGTATTGGTATTAGAAGAGACTGCGTTCGAGTAGGAAGGCTTGGTGGGGAGGGAAGCGAGAAATTGTTTTCTGGCCTCTGGGCAAGTTATGTTGGGTTAATGGTTTTAAGTTTAGTTATTTGTTTTTCCTGAAGCCAGGTGGGGCAGTCTTTGGAGAAGGATGGATGGTTGGCTGGGTGATTACCATCGCAATTTGTGCAGAGTGGGGTGTTGGTGCAGGAGATCTTGTCATGGTCTGGGGCTCCACAGTTACCACAGCGCGCTTGGCTGCGGTAGGAGTTTTTCCATGGCCATACCTCTGGCAATTATGACAACGAAGAGGGTTGGGAATGTAAAGGGCGACTGGGATTCTCAGGTAGCCGGCAATGATGTGGGAGGGGAGAGTTGGTGTGGCGAAAGTAAGGAAGATGGTATTGGTGGGTGTTTCGGCTCTGTTTCTCTTCAGAACGAGACAACGGGCTTCAGTGACGTGTTGGCTAGTAAGTTCCTCTACGAGGTCATCATCGGTCAAGTAAGCTAAGTCTCTGGTTCTTATGACGCCTTTGCTGGAGTTCAGGGAATGGTGGGGGGTGACTGTAATGTCAATACCAGTATTGGCTAGGGTTTTGGTGGTGAGGAAGGTGGTGGCTTGAGTGTCCCTGGCATAGTACACCAGACGATCGCCGGATCTGAGGATAAAGACCTTCGGGAGGGTACCGACAAGGCCGTAAAGCGCTTTGTGTGTGAGAAAAGGGGAAACATTCTTAAAGCTTTCTTGTTTATTGGTGGCATGTATGATTAGGATTTTGGGGATTGGAGCTGAAGAATGGTCAATGGAGGTAGCAGGTGGGTCACAGAGAGGGGAGGGAGGGTCAAGGTTAAGGCACAAGCGTTTTGTCATGATGAAAAAAAAACAAGGGCCAAAAGACCCAAGGCAACAAAGAAAAAAAATGGCGGAACCATTTATAGGAGGACTACTGTAAAGTATCGATAAGGGCGTGAAGGTCTGGACAAAATGGAAGGGAAAAACAAAAGAAACGATCTTACCAAAGCAGACGCCCATCCACAGGATGAAAATCCCAAAAAAGGTGAAAAGCGGAAGTAAAATGTAGAACGAAATGAAAAGTTTTAGAGGAAATCACGTTGCTCTCAATGCCGCAAAGATGTGACGCAAAAAAGTTCAGTACTCTACTGCAAAATTGAGGTAGTAAGTACAGTAGGTGAGACATTTCTACAAATATATATACTGTACATGTTTTGAACAGAGCACAAAATCCTTGTAATATCCAAAATGTGTAAAACATAGAATTCTGACCTACAGGTATGTAGTGTCTTGCCAACTATCATAAAATCAAGATGTTACGAAATTGTACCTTTATGAATAGTATGAACCATCAATGCTCACAGGAGACATCAACTTCATTAATTTTGACATAATCCTTTGTACAGATGATAGAAATAAAAATGACAAATTTTCTGACCAAGTCTCCTACCTCCCAAAGCAATCCAACATATTTGTTGTAATTATTAAAAACTTTGTTGCTATAGTACTACTGTGGGAGCTGCCATTTTGATTTTAAGACATGCAGGAAATGATGTCATCAGCCCAACAGGATGTTGGAATGCTTTGTATTTCTTTATAATTTATCTCAAGATTTTAAGCTTATGAAAAATTGTTTTTCTTTTGTAATAAGGGTCAAGGACATTTGTGAGTACACATGAAATTATCAAAACATGATGTTAAAACTTTGTGTCATGTCATTTTGCAATAAAAACTTTGATCAAATTTATAAAGAAATACATTATTATGCTTATGTCTTTGTTGGAGAAATTATGATTTCGATACAGAATTGAAGAAATGGCAGCCTCCATGTGTCGACTTCAAACATAAATAACTTAGATATAGGAATAAGATTTTGACTTGCTGATTTTGGTTAGTCTAGATTTTTTTTCCTCAATCATAAAATAATGATTGTATCAGAAGTCCCCTCTAATCTTCAAAATATCATACACTCTCTAGTTAAACAAGTTAGTAAAGTATGCAACTTAACAGCATTCCATCAATATTCTGAACAAAAAAAGAATGTATATGTATACTATTTAATACCAATTAACTTGTACTGAACGACTGTGTAGCTACAAAATACTTACAGCAAGGATATGGTCTTTAGATACCTAAATACCATATCCCTGCTTACAGAATGGAGTATTTGTAGCGCACAACATAATAAAACAAGTTAACTTGATTCATGTTGCCATCTTTACATGAAGGTGATACCTGCTGGGAGTTGTCATATAATCTGTCATCTCCACAGAGGCCACCCCTACTCTCCAATAAGCAAATTAATCTGGTGACTTCTATACTCATGATATACTGTGCACAGTTAGTTTAAGCTGGTAAATGTCATCTGCCATTTCATTGTTACTACTAAAAGATTGGTTCAGTGGTCCAGCAAATTTATCTTATGTGAAAGAGGACTTTAAAATAATTTTTTAAATGTTGAAGAAATTACTTCAATATCTTATTCTGTTAAGGAGATATTTCAATTTAAAGTTTTGTGTTATCTGTATATAGAAATGACTGGTGTAGTAAGTCTACTATGGAAGGTTGGCGCATTCTTAACAATTGTTGATGTATTTTAAAGAAAAATTCTTTAACTTTTTGTACGTTTTGAATTATTTTTCTTAAAATTTCTTTAAGTGCCAGATTATAATTACCCTAATTAGATTCTGTTTTACTACTTTCTTGACATAACCAACGGTTTTTAAGTCACAAAATCGAAGGACAAAATATAGAATACATTATGACTTTGAGAAATTTGAGGCTATGACATCACAACTAGTGTGATTTCAGTCGTTTCTACAAAAATGATACTAAACTTTAAACTTAAATATATCCTTACTGGAATAAGATTTTTGAATGCTTTCTTCACCATTTTGATTCTTTATAAGTTTTCTTTCATATATGATTGACTTGCTTGAACCCTGAACTAATCCATACAGTCTGAACTTCTAAAGAAATAAATGCATCAACATATAAAAAGGCAAGTAGTATTCAGCTCATTAAATAGTTCATGAATTTTCAACTGAAGTCTTCATTACCATTGAACTGAAAACATTCCAGCAAATTGCTATACATACTCCTTTCCAAACTTTCAGTTTACTTCAGATCATACATTAAATCAAATTTACACTGCAATAACTTGCATCCGTGGCAATCTAATAAACTGTGCACTATGTCTACAGACAAATGAATTTGTCGAGATGGGGGATTAGTGGGTATTTGACCGCCCCAACTTGCTCAGGCAGCAATACTTCCATACTTTGTATCTACTTCTTGCTGACTTGGATCAACGCTTCAACCCAAGAGACCTTTTAACAATTTTAAAATGGTAGATATCATTGATAATTACATCAGCCAACCTATCTTGCCACCGGTACAGCAACTTTATTGGAAATGACAACAACATTAAATGCTTAACAATACCTTTGTCCATGGTATTTGATAATAAAGGTCTTCAACGACAGATAACCATCATCCTTAAGACTTAAGGCAGTTACCAAAGTTGCTAATATTTTTTTAGCAAGAAGGGATCAGCACCAGGGGCATAGGAATTTTACTTTTTCTTCATTTTTGAAAAATTTCCTTCATTTTCAGACAATTTGTTTCATTCTCAAGCAGTTACTTTAGATTTCCAGGAAATTTTACTCAAATTCCCAATAAATTTACCAAATTTCCCTTCAATTTTCTCAATTTGATTTTCATTTTTTTTGGCAATTTTACTTCCCAACCTGGCAGGAAGCATGCAACCAGGAAGGTGAAATCATTTTAGCCGTTGGGTTGGCATCTACACTTAACTGTATGATTGAAATTGTAAGAGTTGCAGCATGCAAAATTCAGTTAAATTCAGGCTTATTTTTTTAGCATCAAATACGCTACAATGCCAATATACGTTTGGCCTTTTAATTTAAAAAACGTTTCAGCGCCATTGTGTGACAGCCAATGGTACTCAAAGTTTGGTGATTTTTAGGTACTGTTGCAAGATTAATTAGGCCTACCTGTAGAATGCATTAAACCAGTGCCATTTTTCTAAACCAGAACCAAACAAAAAGGTTTTGTGGTTTCAATGCTTATTTTCATATTCTGATTGATTTGCAAGTTTTGTATTAACTGTCATGTCATTGTATATCATTTAAAATTTGTTCCATGATATTCATTCCAGGGTTCTAGATACGGTGGGTGGGCCCGCCCAGGACTCGCAATTCCCGCCCACCACTCGGCTCCAAGATTCACTCTTCCGCCCAGCACTTAAAAGTTCAATTCGTTTAAATAATCAAGTGTTTAAACAGATGTTCTTTTAATCTCGCTCTATTTATGTCATCTGCTGATTTACACACATAACATAACATACATTACGCACATTAAATTCCGAGCAAAACAACTGAAGTATAGGAATTTAACGCAATTGAACGTACATATTATCATAAAATCACCCATACACGAAGCTCTTTGCATAAACGTACGTACATGCACACAGTTCAGGTTCATGTTTTAATCCTTGTGAATCACTGCTAGCAACTTGTCAAGTCCGTCACTTGCCACACAAACAAACTTTAACAAATACAAATTACAGCCCCCCCCCCACCCAAGGCGTGCTTATAGACCGGTCCAAATGTAAGTAACCAATCACATTTATTATAAATCCCATATGCACTAAACATTATAACGGACTGATCGATATTCTTTTAATTTGTGGGAAATTTTATATTGATAAAAGTTGTTGCGTAGTTTATAGGAACATGTGCCGCTTGGCTTTCGTCGAACGATACTGGGACGAAAATAAAAGCGGTAAAAAGTTTAAGCGAGATGCATAACAATGGGAATTGAGAGAAGAGTTTCTGCATGTTTTTTTGGGGGGGAGGGGGAAGGGACGGGGGGCAGGGCACTTTGACAGTTGAATATCCATTGTATTTTGAATATCCATTGTACATAAAAAATATTTTGTAAATCCTTCTACCATTCTGATTAAAAAAAAAAATAATTCATTAACAATTTGTCAATATAAGTAGACTAAATTTAAAGTTCTTTATAGGAAGGGGGTCTAGTTCACCTTGGATTATTACTAGAGCCCAGCACTCAAAATTTTCTAGCTAGAACCCTGATGACAGTAAGAAAACATATGACAGTAAGAAAACGTTCACTATAAAAAAGGATACTTTTGCAAGAAAGGATTGGAGTATATATAGGACTATGTGTTAGAACTGTGATGCAGATCATGGAAGGTCCTAAAAAATTATGTCGTTTTACCAAGAGTCCAGGTTACGCTGTTAGGCAATTTTGGAGAAAAAGTGGATCTAGCGTGTTTACCACGGTCCCCTCACATGTTCAGAAATTCTAACTTTCGTGATTGCAAATTTGAAGTATATTGAAAGAAAAGAAAAATCAGCAGTGGCGGTGCCAGAATTTTGGTCATGGGGGAAATTTTGTCTCATGGGGGACAAAGCCTATAAATCAGACAAAATATGTAACTTTTCAAAAATTTCTGGGGGAAAGTGGGGGGAAAAGCAATCTCGTCGGTGGGGGGAGGAATTCCCCCCATGCCCCCCGTAGCACCACCACTGGCCATCGGAAATTCACAGGCCGAGGGGGAAATTGCGCTTTTAGCTATACCCAGGGGAGGAGGAAGGAATTCAGTCCAATGGAGGTAGAAAATCTAGTACAGGCACTTTCTTTATTTAGGACTTCTGAGAGGATCTGAAACAGGAAAAGAGCCTTAGGTCCATTAAAGTGCTATAAATACCTGCAACATGAATTGAAGCTATTTTTTTTGCATCAATAATTCAATCATGTGATTAACTGCAATATGCGATTTATTTTAAATACTTCACCCCCCTCCCTCCCCCCCCCCCCCCCCCTCCCCATCGAACTTTCCTATCACCCATTCAATGTTGAATTGAAGATACAAACCAAGTCCAAAATGTCTTAACAAGAATTAACTTTAATTGGGGCAGTGGGGGCGAGCATGAATTATTCCGGGAAAATTAGAGAATGCCTATATTCATGGGACAAATTAGACAATTAGAGGATAGGTAACACATTTCTTTTTTTGTGACACAATTTCAGAAATAAAATAACACAAAATTTACCAAAGTTTATCGTTACGATGTGGGGAAGGTAGCAGAAAAAATAATCTAAAGAGAAAATGAAGTCACTTTGATATTTTAAAAGATATAAATTCAGATACAGTAATCAAAAAACACAATTGACTGATAGTTTGACTTTAATCAAATTATAAACAAAATCAGAACACTAGTTGTACGAGAGGCCATAAATTGTGACTGTTCCAATGAGTTTTGTCTAAGAGTGTAGCTCTACATCATCATTTATTGGGGTAAATTCTTTAAATACTAAATGTATGTCAATATGTTGCATTAATCTTCTAATATAGGATTTATGTGTGAATTTTGACTTGTTTTTAATCTACAGTATAGAATTATTTCATATAAAATTTAAAAGGGCATAGGGCCTATATATTAAATATTAATTAGAGGAAATACAGTATTGGCCTATGACTTACAGTAAGACTTAAGTAAGTTCTTGTTTTGAAGAGTTTCCTTAGAGCGATTTTGAAAATTTGGGCAGGCTGATTAGATCTCTAATCCCAAAATATCAACCATGGGTTGTTTTGGGTAAACCAATAAACCAAACAAAAAAATAAAAATTTGGACCATTTAAAACAGTTTTCCTGTCAGTATAAATCCATATTGAATTTTTTCTAAACAATCAATGACTCCCTGGTGAGATGGTGAATAAAAGCAAGAATGCCTGAACCACGGAGGAAACAGGGCGCGAAACCCGCCCATCATGTCACAGGGGCAGTGGGGGAGAGAATTTCCTTCCATTTCACAGGAAAAAGGGGAAAAAGTGCCCATTTTGATATTAATTTAAAGTGTTATTTTCGCCCTTGCGAATAAAAATAACGGTTGTGATAAAATCAAAAATCATTTTTGCTATGTATAATGGCTGTTTTCGAAATCAAAACTGTTATTTCTCTTCATTTGTGCTTCTTCACTTTAAGGTGCATGCATACCTGAAATTTTATCACTATGCTCGGACTCAAGTGGCGGCATAGAAAGTGCCCTGTTCTTGAATTTCGCCCCTTGCCTTTTTCGAGTGAGAGATCCCAGAATGAAACCATGAATGATAGGGAACAACATTGAACTACAAGAAACTCCTTTATTGTGCATCTTCAATTAGTTTTCAGTACACCCCATAATTATTTTCTCTCAATTTTCAGTACAATTTTAATTGATAGTTGAGGTAACTTTTAACACTTGAATTTTTGTTGAACTGCCATGCAGTTGCATGAATGCATCCTCTCCAATAATTATTTTGATTGCCACCTGCAGTTGCTCAGGACGCATTTGGCAAAAAAAAAAATGAATACATACTTATCATTTATTTCATTAATCAGATGTCTTAAATACTTCCAATATGCCATGAACAGATGATTACTAATAATATCTTCAATCATTACAGTCCATGGATGTGTGCACTTGTTTTCGACAGACAATTTATTTTGTATGCCCGTGTTAAACTTTCAATAGAATTTGAAATAATTAGGTACATACACTTCGGCCAAGTTTTTAAGATCCAGGGTACATACTAGAGGATTTTATAGTGAGGTAAATTACCTTTTTTATGTTAAAATCAATGAAGAAAAATAGTACAACTATCTTGCAACATGTTTGCAAAACTAGAGTGCAATGTGATTATGAGTCAATGTAGCGGCTTCCACCGTTAGATACATAGGATGAGGTCTGACCAAGTATTCACAGTCATATAATGGCTATAGCATATACTACGGTCAGATGTTTATCTGACAAATCCAATCCCTGCTAAAACAGTAAAATGTTATACCCCGATAGCAGTGCTTGAACTTTGACCATAATTTGGAGAGCTCGTCAGACAATTTCTTAATTTTACAGAAAGCAAAAGTAGGCTAGTCCAGTAAATCATTTAAATGCTTTAATAAAAGTAACTAAATTCACCGTAAAAACAGTTTTTGAAGACATGGGTGAGCTTCAAACATCATGAAGGAGCATTGTGGGCAAAAAAATTGTTTTGTTTTCATAAAGATCTCAAACTGAGATTTTCCTGTTTTAACACAGCACTTAAAACAGCACAGCAAGGTAGGCCTATAGGCTTTTGTAGAACTCTCGGACAGCCAGCCATCACTAACAGCAACCAAACTATTACTAACATTTAGGCTACGCCTGGCATCAGGCCTAGGCTTAGGCCTAACATTTTAACTGTCGGAAAATAAATTGCGTATCTTAACAGTATAACACCATCAAACAACTGGAGGAATCTCAAGCCAGCCTAATCACTAATTTAATTACTGTAGCCTACCAAGTAGGCCTACATAAATGAAACTGAAATGAAAACAAATTAATGTTCACATTTCGTTATTAATAACAAAACTTACTTAGGCCTAGATGTTACTTTAATACTAGTAGGATACTTTTGGGTTGAGTGGTTGATTATCCGTCGAGCTGTCGATAATCATCAAGAAATACCAAGCTCTTACTTTCTTCTTACGTGTTGTTGGTATAGTACATCTCGTACGTAAGGTAACATGGGCAAGGCCTTCCTGCATAAACAAGTAGGCCTAGGCCTAAGCCGTTCGGTTTCTTACCCGTAACAATTAAATAACGTGATCTGATCTTACCTCTAAAACCTAAACTGCAAAAAAATGTGTTTTTACTTTCAGAGTGAAAATTACTTCTCCAAATGTATATGCCTTTTTGCAGCGAATCTAAGCTGTGTGTTGTGATCAAAGAGGGACGATCAACCTGCCTTGGATACGTGACGCATAGTGTAACGTTACCTAGGCCTAGCCTTACGATTGAATTTTTGCTGCAGAGCGTTGCTGATGCATAAGTCAGGTAGGGCTACAGCGCTTACATAGGTTAAATCCGAGATCTCCAATGTTAAATCTGTTGTGTGAGTAAACTTTAAAAAATATTTGAAGTCCGGCCACGCATAAGTCAAGTGCATAAGCAGTGCAGTAAGTGGCTGTTATGTTACCAACCTGAAGTTAGCCTCAGATTCAGATTCATATTCAGCCTTTAACCTACCATCCGGTGTAGCGTGTATGTATACATTAGATGTTGTTAGTGCAATGTTCCCATTAATTGCGGGATATCTTTTACGCTTTTTTTTTTCTTTCTCTTTTCTTTCTAATCTTTCGTAGGCTCTCTTGGGAACATAAACTAGCGCCTCAGTTATATGATGGAGCAGCAAATTATGATTCCAGTTGGATAAAATGAGGAAAGATGACAATCCAAGGCAACAGCGATCTGGTGTCTTCGTTGATGCTTCTAAGCTGGGGCTTCTAAAATAGCTTGTGGACCAACATACCCGCATATACACGTTAGACTCTAAGATCAGAGGTGTAATTTCATATAGGTCCCATATCCATTGAAGCCGTCAGGCATACTAAAAAATGGGCCCAATTGACATATTACGTGGTGACTTGTTGAAATTGGCGTTTTTCGGCCCTTTGGTGCCCTAGGGCTTCTAAAATAGCTTGTGGACCAACATACACGCATATACACATAGGACCCCTTGCCCAAAGGAATTCAACTATAAATTCCCGCATCCTGCGACCCTTAGACATGGCGCGACCTCTACATTTTTCAAACCTGTTTCTATACCCATAATAGACATTTCCCGCCCCACCCTCAAATATTAGAAAAAAGCATCGGATCACAACCCTCTTTCCCCTAATTTCCTCTCATGCAACTCTTATCTAAAATCAAGCTACACACGACCAGGCGCGGTTTTTATCTCATTACGTCACCTCGAAAGGACGAGTTATAACTGGTCCTGTCGCATAATCCCCTATCTCTAGCAAAAGGCAATTAACTTGCCTGGCGTATACGAACCGTTATTTTTCACTCTTCACACTGTGCATTGATATTTGCGCAATCATATCCATATGCTTGGAAATAGGGGTAATGTAACGATGACAATTTGAATGTCAGTCCAAAGAGCTCGGTCAGTACAACCAGGGAGTTGTTAATGGTTCACCGTTTACACAAAGACGCAATCCACAAAAAGTAGGTACTTCAAATCTCTGTTCAGTTCAGTGAGTGAAGAGGTTTTACGCTTCATTGCACTCTCAGTAATTTTACTCTTTATTTCAAAACAGCAAATACATGGTACAATCATGGAGCTACTCAGTTGATAGCTCCATGGTACAACGACTGCAAGCCTGTACTTTCATCCTCCTGCATTTGTGGTCACTGAAAGGAAATGGCTTTTTTATGGGATACACTAAATACACACTTAGTTACATCGATTGTTTGTATTCTGAATGGCACTAGAATTTCCACTGGTTCGTTTCGTCTGCCTCACACAAAAGGCTTTTTGGCATTTTATAGCCATATACTCGAAAGATAATTACTACCCCAGTAAAATACAATAATGTTTTAAAAACATCATGTAAAAACATCATCAAAACAATTTTCCAAAATCAGTTGTGAAAATGTTTTTATGTTTTTATTTTGTGGTGTTAGGAAATTGTTTTTATGACATTTTTTCAAGCATAAAAATTATATATTAAAAACATATTTTGCATAATATTATATGAATTTTTTTATAACAGTGTTTTTATAGCACCGCATTTTGATATTGTTCAAACATTATAACACAAACAAAATGTTATAAAAACGGTTTGTGTTTTTTGATAAACCACCACTTTTTAAGGTATATCGATATAGGTAGCAATATTAGCTAAGGTAGCTAGCTAATAAGTCTCATGATCAAAATGTGTCAAACATTTCTTTAATTACACATTGCACAACTTTTTTTGAAGTCGTGTACACGAGAACACCGTTAAATTTGCATATGTTAGTTTATTGTTAAAACCCTTTTCCAAAGTATTGAAATAAAGCTGTGAGTTCGTTGATGAAACTTTTCAGTTTCATCCCACTTCCATTTGATCCAACACCACTCTTTTATATGCTTGCCATGTATGCCTACTAGTCAGCTAGTAGTTAAATTCATCGTACAAAAAAACAAAAACAAAAACGTTAGACTGTGAAAACAACTGCACAAGAACATTGCTACGTTCAGCGATGTCGGAAGCACTCTGGGGGTTCGTCCGCCACAATCAGATATTTTATGGCTTCTCCCCACCCTCCCCACCAAAACACCAACCAATCCACCCACCCACCCACCTACCCAAACACCCACCCACCCACCCACCCAAACACCCAAATACCCACCCAAACACTCATACACCCCCACCCATCTCCCATACCACACAAACACACACATACACCCATACGTGTGATACCCTACAACTGATGACGTGGGCGTAATCCTATATTACTGGTGACCAATTAATATACAACACACATATGGGATGGCGGTTTTAATGAAATTAGGTTACGCCCGTATTTTTAACTTATCCTTTCTAACAGGTGACATGTACCGAAATGCAAAAATACTGAACTAGAGTAGTGTTTCAGTCATAATAGTTTTGAAAACAGCCATTTTTAGAACTAAAAACAACCGAGTTCGTCATCGGTTGTGTACGTGTCATCGCTTTGAAGATGTGTAAACATACGAATGTCATCAGTTGGTGGGTCTAAACACACCCACACACACACACACACATACACACACAAACACCACCAACTGAGAATTGATTGTTTGTATGGAAGAGGCTACTTACAAAGCATTACACAAATTACAAAGAGTAGATCAACATCTGTGTCCGGGCAAGGACCTTCCACCGAAGAAACAGTGTTACAGTACAGTGTTAGTCATATTTTAGAACGATAATTATTGTTGTTGTTCATACATCAAATATGTTTCACACGCTGAAACTTTTTGATTCGTCAACAATCATTCAAAACCTGAGCGTTTTTTTATCCCTTATATTTTGTCCATATATCTTTCAATGATTGTTGCGTCAACAACATAGAAAACCTTAGTTCGCCCATGGAGGTAATAGCTCCATGGTTCGCCCAAAAGTGTTTACGACAGATATTTGATTATCTTTGGATAATTGAGACCGTTATTCTGCTAGACGGTTACCGCAATAATGTAAACAGAATAAGATACAGAACCTATGGTGTTGCGTAACTTTCGCATGATATAATACCAGGGAATGTAAAGTAACAACTCCCTGATAATACCGCCTTTTGCAGTCAGCGGAGTAAGTACAATACCATATTTGTTCAATGATAAATGTAATCATTTGAAATTGTGCCACTGGTAACCCAAAAAATTGTATTTGACATCTATCAAGTTCAACAATGCTGTGCGTTTACCAATTACATAGGCGTAGGAACGGGCGCAGGGGCGGCGTAGGAACGGGCGCAGGAGCACTGCCTCCAATTTTGCAGTGACCTATACATGGTGCCTCTAATGCTGCAGTGATCTACATGGTGCCCCCCCCTCCCCACACACAAAACTAAGTCATTTTTTATTATTGAAATAGTATTGTAGCATATCTTTCTTTCCCCTTCCCCCAATGAAGAACATGTTCCTATGATCTAGGAATTCTCGGGTACTTAAAACTAGAAAATCAACGATGTAGTAGCTCAACATATATTTTGGGGTGCTTACAAGCATGTTTTTATTGGTGGGTACTTAATTCGAGTAGGAAACAAATACATGTTTGATGTTTATTTCGGGGAAATGCAAGTGGAAGCATTAATATCGTTGTGATCGATGGCGCCGTCATGCCCCCCTCCCCCTCCCATGTTTGAAAAGTCAAAATATCTCAAACTTGGAAAATAAGAGGATCCCCCACCGTTATGCTATATGTACGGAGGAATGATATTTCGGATTTCGAGGTGGTATAGAGAACATGCATGTATTAAGAACCTGGCGTTATAAGGCATTCATTCCTGAATGATGATATGACTCTCGAGTATTGCCCCTGGACCCCACAAGGGGCCCTAATGCGAGCCCCTTGACCACATGTAGAAAAGGTTTGTGCCCCAAATAATATCGAACCTTTATTTTTTCAACCGTTTTTAATGGGGGGGTAGTCTGTATCATTGTAAAATGATATGCTGGTATATTAGATCGTTTGTAATCATCCTAATTTAGTTAAAAGAGCTGTGTATTGCACACATTCAGTCTTTTAGGGGCATTTAAAACTTGGCAAATGTGAGGTTTTTCAGGGGAAAAACCCCCACCGGGGCTTTGGCCCTGGATCACACAAGGGGCCCTATGGCGGGTCCATTGACCCCATGCGGAAAAGGTTTGTGCCCAATATCAAACACTGGCGGCGCCATGCTAGAACATCAATGATGTAGTATATATAATATATCAATATATGTTTTGGGGGTGGGTATAAGACTGGTTCCGAGATCGCTGCAGAGGCCAAAATCCCTTCGGACACCCAGGCATACCAGGACTCAAGTTGCCCCACTGCGTATTTGGGCTTAATTATCGTTCGGAAATGTGATGACTGTTTTTTCAAGTAAGCCTAACTAGACATCAATGATATTATAGCTCAACCCATAACAATGCAAGGAGAATTGATTGCTTTTACTGATTTTATTTTCGTCATATGTACTTTAATGATGTTTTTAAAGATTTATTTGAGGTGCATTCCATTTGTGGGCAATTATTCATTATGTTAAAAATCCAAGAGTTTCAACTTTCCTGTATTATATGAGTTGTATTCAGTTTGTTTGTCTGGGTTTAATGGCACCGTAACAGGCAAGTCATATGTGCCAAACGAGGTTAGTTGTGAATGACTGTCAGATTGGTTCTCAGTGATGACTTAGGTTTGCGGTGGGTGGAATGAGGTTTACGTCATAGCGATGTCTGAAAAATTATGCTTGTAACAAAAGCTATGTGACATTCAATGCATGGTGCCATCATGTCTCACTCAATTACTGACATTGGCGAGGTCATAGGTCAATTCCACCACAACGTATGGTTAGAAAATACATTTTGTAAACATAACAAAATTTGTAACATTTACACATTAATCTTCATAAATGTTAAATTAATTTTATTTGGCTGGTACTGAAAAGAGATTACTGACCAAACATGTTTCAAAACGGCCTAATTTGTCATATTTAGCCGGTAATCGGCCAAACTAGCAGCTAAGGTTGTGACAGTAGCAGTTTTTCATAAATGCACAGCTGCCACCATTACGGTCCTTAACCGTTTAACCGTAAGGCCCGTTGTGTGAGAGAGAGAGAGAAAGTTGAACACACAATTACAATGACGGGGTCGTCGCCTGCGTATTCAGTTATGATAGTACACATGCTATCACGAAACGCTTAATACGACCCGGACGAGAACACAGGTACGACGTACGGACAGACATAACATCGACAACCAAGTCAATGTCCACGGCCTTTAATAACCAGTTGTGGTGCACTGGCGGGACCGTTGTCATAACTGGATGCCCTTTTAACGCAAGTATAAAGCGAGATTTCCGCCAGGTTCTTAGCAACAGACCTTCCATAGCAACCCATGCTAATCCACCGCGTGAAAGACGCCACTGTTATATTCACTATGTAATGTGCAAACATGCACTTCCTCCTTCTCGTATGTGCGTGTGAAAGTCAAGTTAACATGTACTATTAAGATGAACAAATAAAGCAGTCACGATCGTTTCTTAAATATTGATATATGTCTGGTGTTTTTATTCTTACATAAATAGTTCTTAAATAAATGAATAATTACCCCGATCAAGAAATCATATATTTCATGTACTTTCTTTGTCAAATACTGTTAAAAAATCTTGTTCGATGAGGAACGATACATAACATAGAAATCATGCTGCCAAATTTGTTTGTGACTTCAAAGAAACAAACATATGATATATGAAGGAATTTCGTTTTGAAGTTATTCCCCTAATTGTGTTTCATTTAACTTTTTACCATAATTGATGAAGAAATTACTGTTTTCCCCTTTGAACTTAACAAAATATATCCGTATTTCCAAACATCCATGTGGAAATGATTTATTTACAACCACCTACCTGGTATACGCAAGACCACACGTTTCATCATACTTCTAGCCGCGAAGAAGAAAGTTTCAATGTACAATTGGAATTGAAAGTGGAAAACTCGGAAGTATATCTCAAATTCCTTTCTTAAAAGAACATAATTTTGGTTATTTTTCTTCAAAATTGTTCTTAACACTTGTCCGTAGATAATTAAAAGAAAAAAACTCAATTGAATGTGTATTCTATTAAGTATAAACATCACTTTTCTACTATATTCAGTAGTCATGGTAGTACCTTCCATATAAGTTCTCAAGGAGGGTGGAGGGGAGAGTAGGGGATGGTGGGGGGGAGTAGGGGATGGTGGAGGGGAGAGTAGGGGGTGGTGGAGGGGAGAGTAGGGGGGGATGGTGGGGGGAGAGTAGGGGGATGGTGGGGGGAGAGTAGGGGATGGTGGAGGAGAGTAGGGGTGGAGGGTAGGGGAGGGTGGAGGGTGAAGGGGAGGGTGGAGGTGGAGGAGGGTGAAGGGGAGGGTGAAGTGGAGGGGAGGGGAGGGTGAAGGGGGTGGGTGGAGAGCGGGTGGGTGGAGGGGTGGGTGAAGGGGGGTGGGTGGAGGGGTGGGTGGAGAGGGGAGGGGAAGGGATTGGATCAAGTAACGCGATACGCTCACCTAAAATTATTGGGCTAAAGCCCGCACATCCCCCTTCCCAGCTTCGCCGCCTCTGTCGGTTGCAAGTCATCATTGATGATAGCTTTGTTTGATTGTTTGATGAGGTCTTAACGGCACCACGCTAACGAGGGTCAAATTGTGCCTGAATGGTCAGATCATTCAAGAAGTAGGAAGGAAAAAAACTGGGAGAGAATGAGAGAAACTCAAGAACAAAAGTCAGAAAGCTGTGATCGAAAGAGGAGGTGCATGGGTAAAACAAAAACAAAGTAGAGAGGGGTGGAAGAGGATAATTAAATATGGTTGTAGAGGGAAGCATGATGAAGGAAGGAGATGATATATCCAGAGGATTTTTCTGGAAGAACTCAGCAATTGAGTTGTGGGGAGCGAGGAAAGCTCTGGGAAGGTTGTACAGGGGGCAAGCAAGGAGAACGTGATGGATTGTGAGGGTGCAGTGGCAATTGTTGCAGAGGGGTTGGGGGAACCAATAAGGAGGTGGGAGTGAGTGAGGTGGGTGTGACCAATTCTAAGACAGGTAATATGAACGTTGTCGATACGAGAGAGGTTGTTTGTTGATGGTGGATTTGATCAGAATTGTGGGCTGGATGACATGGAGTTTGTTATCAACTTGGGAGTTCCATAAGGTTTGCCAGCAATCACGAACAAGGGAAGCGATAAGCGGTTTGATGTCAGAGAGGGTTTTGGGAAAAGGGGTAGGAGGGAGGTTGAGGGCAAGCTTAGCGGCTGCATCAACCCTGTCATAGCCAGGGATGCCAACATGGCTGGGTATCCAGAAGAAAAGAGCACTTTTCCTGCAGAGGGTGGGAGAAAGGAGTTTCCGGGAGGAGGAGGTGGCATGTGAGGTTATCCCATTCAAGATTGAGTAATGAAGTAAGAACAGCCTTTGAGTCGGAGAAAATGGCAAAGTGGCTGAGAGGAGAGTACTCAATAAAGTTGAGGGCGAGGAGAATGGCCTTAGCCTCGGCTGAAAAGATGGATGAGTAGTCAGTAAGTCTGCTACTGAGGGTGATGTTTTGGATGACGGCAGCAGCAGGACCTAAATAAAATGATAATAACCTTGATATGAACGCACAATGTAAGTTTCGCGTAACTAGCATGACCACTTTAATATGAAATTTGAATTGGTTCTTCCCGTTTTTTTGTTTGTTCAAACTTAAGGAAACACTAAAATATTATATTTAACATTCATCATATCCATGTAATAATAATCATCCTCTGGTTTAACCCGATTATTAGTTCCCACAATGAAAACAAAACAACTGTAATTTGATACCGGGCTTGATACGAGGATAGAAGGCCGTATTACGTAATTTTCCCTTTGATGTCACTACTGCTACGAGAAAAATCTGGGTCACTGCCAAACTGCATTCAGAGCAGTGATGCGGTCTAAACTGCTGCACTGTATAATTTAGTGCACTTGGAATAGCTTTTGAATGATTTAGCCATTGTATTTTCACCCAAATCAGCACTAATGAGGCTGTAATGTAGCAATAAATATTTAAGTGTTTGAAGCTTTTACACAAAAAAACCAAGAATAATCATTTGCTGTTCGTAACTACTCATGTTGAGAAACGCTATAGCGACCACGTGTGAATTCCGCAATTGGGGATGACAGATCACTCGGCGTGAGAGTATTGCCGAGATTTGAGCATGAGCAGGCTGTTACCTCATTAATTTATGTCTACACGTGCTGATTTTGTGATTCGTAATCCGGTGGTAAAAACAATAACAATACCCAGGCAAACATTTAATCCGTCCGTAAATACAATTATTAGGTTTGAAATAATTGTTACTCTTTGAAGTAAATGTTAAAAGACATGGATTAATTTGTAATTTTATCACAATTGATGTGAAACGAGAATTTCTTCAAAGTTTTTATTGCACATTAGAACTCTTAAAAAGCTGGAATATTTTTAACGATAGGCCAAAGGTCATCGATGTGTATGAATTTTCTTGATCTCTTTGCGTCGCTACCGTGGTTTGATTCATGACTTTGTGTTTCTTACCTTTAACGCAAATTTTTCTGGGCCAACTTTAGGAATAGGTAGATTGGAAAAGAAACAAGTTATTGTCTCCAAATTTCATAGGAAAGAGCCTGGGACGGGCCCAAATTTCCTAGCGGACCATTTTTACTAGGACGGGGAACAAATTTACTGGATGGCTACGGCTTTATTGTCTGGGGGTCCACATTTTCTAGGAAATAAGAGCCGGGGGGCCAAAATTCACTGGGGGAAAAATTTACTTATACACCGATCAGTGGTTGGGAGATATGTATTGTGATTCGATAGTGAATGGATATGGGCGGAAATTTCTTGTGTATTTGACGGGTTATGTTAATGAGTGCTAGCCTGGGCCTAGCGCCTTCCTCATAAGCACAAGCTAGCTACATTCCATGCATCCGATCCCAGGTACCGTGGAAATGTTAAGTGTTTAATATGCATATGGCCCCCGGGTGAAAAATGTGAAGGCAATGACATAGTGGGTAAAGATTAAAATGAGAAGGTTGGTTAGATGGTTTTGTGAATTTATGCAAACTTGAAAAAAAACATAAAAATTGAATTAACATTCGTTTACACGTAGCATGATTTCCTAAACGATTAAACGTCACAACCTTACTCGCAGCCCTGGGATGCCCCATTGAATACTACCGTACCCAGCGATGATTCTTCCACGTGTCCACGAAAACATATAGGTTTGGAAACAAACTTTTATTTCTGGCAATCTGCTGCCCGTACGGCAAACCACGGCTTACGCAATGCCGCTGCGTTCACCAACCCAACAAAACTTTAGTGCTGGTAATCCCCGTGATAGATAATGGATTTAAGTATAACGCTCTAGCCCCGCGATGCAATGTAGCACAAGACTTACTGACACTTGAAACTTACTGTACGACAAGCGAAAATGATCAAACAACAACTTCACACGTTATCTTCTAGGCTATGTCATGACCTATTATAGAACTCGGTACTCCAATCCGATACAGCGTGACCTAAATAAGATTACGAGAATTTGCATATTCATAGCAGAATGTCCGAATTCTGATTAGAAAATACTGCGATATGATTAAACATATATGTCTATACATTAACTAACAGACATGCGTGTATGGGGGACCATACCCACTGACCAATATCATAGCACGGAGCGGTACCCGTAGGAAACGCGAATAGGATTACTGTCTACAGCTAAAAGAGCTATTTTTAGCGAAATTACGTTTGAAATCTGATACTTTGTTAAAACCTTTCAAAAGCTTTAATTAAAAAAATACATGGAATATCTCTTAACAAAATACAAGTTTTATGAACGATACAAAAATCTCGCTTGAGCCAGAATCTCAAGAGCAAAACTGTAAAAACCTAGGAGGAGATGCATTTTTAAACAAAACTTAGTACAGGCACATATGAGAGGTCACGTACGATTTGATAATCTTCACTCATACACTCTGTGTATGGGTGGAGCTAAAAACTAAAGCCTCAACTGCAATATGAAGGTCACGTACGATTTGATAATCTCCACTCATACACTCTGTGTATGGGTGGAGCGAGCTAAAAAACTTAAGCCTCAACTGCAATATGAAAGAAATTTTATTATCATTGTTTGCTTTGAGTGAAGTACCAGACAAACTAACAGCCAAATATTGCTATATAGAATCAAGATGGATTTTGCATCCTTACAACAAGACATGATTTTAACTATGATACATTTTACTATACTGCTAACTGGGTAATATATTAGCCATTCTGAACAAATAATTAATTATCGTAATTAATGAAGCACAATTATTTGATTATAGCATCCCACAAATACACTTCCAGTGGCAAACATTATAACGAAATATAACTAAAAAGATTTCAAAGGATAATTTCAGGGTCAAGCAAGTATATCTTATATGAAACAGGACTTCAAAAGAAACAAAATAATGCCGAAAGCATTCAAAAATCTTATTCCGTTCAGAAATAGCTAAGTTTAAAGTTTGGTATCATTTGTGTAAAAACGACTGAAATCAGACTCAGTCGTGATGTCATAGCCTCAGATTTCTTCGATTCTTTGTATATGCTATTCTAATTTGGTCTGCCATTTTGTAGCTTAAAAACCATGGGATATGTAAAAAAGTAGTAAAACTGAATCTATGGGAAGGGGATTAATAATATACCGCCTGAAGAAAGTTCGAGGAAAGATAAATTCAATAATGTCAAAAATAAATAGAAATATATTAACCATTGTTAAGAATGTGAGGATGCATACGCCAACTTGGACTTTCTACACAGATAAGACAGCTTTAAACTTAAATATCTCCTTAGCGAAATAAGAATTTCGAACGCTTTTATAACCATTTTGTCTCTTTTAAAGTCCTCTTTTATATAAGATGGACATGTTTGAACCACTGAACTAATCCTTTAAAAAATTCTTCCGCCAAAAAATTTGTTCGCAGTCCTCTGTCAAAGATGGACCTTTTACTTGACCCCTGAACAAAAACACATCAAAAATAAACTCGCGATTTTATGCATCAACTATCTGACGATACACAAACAAACAACTTATCGATCGTGAACTGGTGAATAGGCCAAGTTATTGTGGATAATATTACTGCAGGCCACCTCATGCGTGTAATGTGGCAGTAGACTCAATGTGGATTTTGGTTGTTTACACTTTGGTGATTTTATAGCCTCAATTGCGGTATATGCAAGATAGGATAGCCCCTATTTAATAGTTTTAAACCCCAATTTTATAGCCCAAACGAGCTACGACGACGAGTGAGCACACAAGTACAACGACGGGGTCGTCGCCTGCGTATTCGGTTATGATAGTAACAATGCTATCACGAAACGCTAAATACGACCCGGACGAGAACACAGGTACGACGTACGGTCAGACATAACATCGACAACCAAGTCAATGTCCACGGCCTTTGATAACCAGTTGTGGTACACTGGCGTGTCTACCCATTCCAACTCCCTGGTCTACCCAACCCAGGCTTGAACCCAGGGCCTCGTGGTCTGTAGACAGGTATGATGACCCAATTTTTACAACTGTTCTACTCCAATTTGGGTATACCAAATAACGGTACTGTCGGACAGATCCCAAACGGGATATTCAGCCCAATTAGCGCTTGTGTCAAACCATGGAGCTATTAACTGAGAATAGCTCCATGGTCAAACTATAGTTTAAGGCTCGAACCATTAAACTGTTAAAAGCAGAGTTTTCTTTCCATCAGAGTTATTCGGTGGTATTTTCCGAGCCAATGTCATTATGTATGCTAAATTTGTTCAGACTGCGCCAGAGCGAAATGCGAGTATTTGAAACATTTTTAGCGAATTTTGGAATGCAAAATTAGTTCAAACTACGCAACAATATGCACTGTTATTGCATCAACATATCGATCTGTTTAATGCAAACATAGCAACACAGTAAAATATCCAAAAGACGCTGAGGATATGATAAACGCTGCAAAAATCCGAAGGTATCCGGGCGAGAACAAGTTAGGGTAGGTCCAAATGGAAGAACTCCAAAACGAAGAACAAAGATTTCCAGGTTTCAGAAATCTCCAAAACGAAGAACTCAAAACAAAGAACGAAGATTTTCAAATTAATAATTTCTTGGGGTTTGAAAATGAACGGCCCCATGACCCCCCCTCCCCTCATGATCCCCGCCCGCCCCTCGCACCAAAAAAATATTTAAAGAAATAAAAATCCCTAGTAAAGGTATATGCCAAGCCAGGTTTACAAAACGTCCTTGAGTATATTGGTCATGGATTTAAATGTATATTACGGTATGTATATTTAACGACAATGGTATTTTCTTCAATTTTCCTATGTTATTTGAGTATTCGTTCAATTAAATCAACGGTGTGATAGTAAATTTTGCCTGCCTCCCCCTCCCCCAACCCCCTTCGTAAATTTGGGCCCCCGGACATTATTTCCTCAGGAATGTCTAGTGAATTTGCTTTCATACGGACTAATTTTACTAGGTAATTTACCAGTGTGTCTGTACGGTTCCTTTAATTAATTTTGTGTTCTAAAGTGATAAGCTAAAAAGTGATAAGAAGTGATAAGCTTCTTATCTGATAAGAATAATACACTAAAGAAAAATACTAATACACTTCAGAAGAAAAAAGGCGTGCTTTACGCAAAACGGAAGTGAGTTTTATTGTTGAAGGAGAAGAAAGGCTTTTTCTTGCAAAAAAGTGACAAGTTGTTGTCTCCAAATTTCCTAGAAAAGAAGGGCTGGATCCCAAATATCCTAACGGACCGCTTTTACTATGAGGGGGGACCAAATGTACTGGATGGCTACGGCTTTATCGTCTGAGGGCCCCAAATTTCCTAAGAAATAAGGACCGAGAGGGCCAAAATTTACTGGGGGGTGGGAGCAAAATGTATTTTTTTACCGGCTTCAAACTCACTTTGGGAAGCTTCTGCGCCCGTTTTAAACGGCCTGCATGCGGGCCAGTCCGCCCCTGCCGGCATGGTGTCCCTGTTCATACTTCTTAGAATATGACATACCAAATATCTGAATATTCTCCAATTTGTATTCACATAGGCCTATTAATATTATGCTATTCCAAACACTCAGAATTTTGCTTGGGGCTACCTGAAAGTGTGTAGCATGCTACAGCGGCTTTTGCAAGGTGTCTTGTTAGGGCCGTAGGAAGGGTCTCCTTCAAATAGGGAGGTGGTTGAGGGGGAAGTGGGGGAGGGGGGAGGGGGTGAGAACTGGCAAATTGTCCTTTTAAATAAACGTTTTAAATTGTCGTTTGTATGGGAAAGTTTCATCACTTTTAGGGAAATTAGATTCATTTCCGGAAATATTTTTAAAGAATTTCTGAAAAAATCTTCGTTCGTTTTTTTTAGCATTTACTTTAAAAAAAACTTCGTTCTTCGTTTTGGAGTTCTTCATTTTGGAGATTTTTAACTCCCGAAAAATACCTTTTTGACCACTGCAGAAGTTATTTCTAGAATCTTCCTTCTTCGTTTTGGCGTTCTTCGTTATGGAGATTTTCGAAATCTTTGTTCTTCGTTTTGGACTTACCCCTTACATTAGACATCGCATAAGCTCAAATCCCTTAAAGTGATGTTGAGCTAAAAACGGATTTAAAAACAAAAGACTATGATATTCTTAATAAAGTTTAATGGGGAATTATTTTACCATGGACTCATACCAAAATTTAAGTTATTTGGTAGGATGTATGACACCTATTCACTTCAGCCTACAAAAAGGTCCAAAACCTCAGGTCAACCCCTATTTGAACATACAATCATCAAAAAGATATCAGATAGTACTCTTCAGAAAGCATCACAAAAGTTCGCAAAACTTCCCCATTTTGGTACAAATAAGACCAGAAAATGTTCTCTTTCATCATAAGTTTCAATTCTCGAGGTCAGACATCCGGTAATGTAGCGGTGCGCGGCGACGTTACAATGCTTTTTTGACGATCTCAAACTTCAGTCAAAGGGGAAAACAAACAGCCAGTTATCATTGCAGTCAATAGGAGAAAAACCTATATTTTGTCATTTGTCAACAAATACTGGACAGAATTTATTTTTCTTCAAATATGTTGTGTAGGCCTATTAGATGATAGTGTCCAACATATATGAGTACCAATAATTTTCACTGATTGGGTGAGGCGACAAAGTATTCATAAAAAATATCCCATTGACTGTAATGATAAAGTTTCCCCTCCAACTTAACAAAACCGTACTGAGCTCGTACACAATTACGTCGACTCTGACTTCAGAATAATGCAACAAATTAGTTCCATGCTACCACATGCTTGCCTAACTAACTAACGTCGTTAGTTTTTCTTGTTGTAAATCTGCGAGAAGAATAATCAAACCCATCATGACTTTATTTCACTTTGGAAATTGCATTGCTCTGGGATATTTACCTTATTTCATCGTCTATAGATGCTCAGGATTGTAAGATTATTTTGTTTTTTTCATAAATGAAAACGGCTGTTAGCCTACAGTATACATTGTTTACACAGTACACATTCTGACACAAGGCCTAACGTTAGGCTATATTATGTGGACCAGTTGAGCGAAAAGACCAGTCACAAGGAAAACGTTTACCAAATTTCGTGTTCATAGAAAAATTACAGATGCCATCAAAAATTGTAAAAATCTATAGTTTTCCACCTATTAGAAGCATCAACATTGTTTTAATTAGACTTTACGAAATTGTAATGCTAGCCTAGGCTAGTGAGGGTGATTATTCTAACCATCTGCCATAACCACTGAGAAACTTGAAAATGATCAAGTATTTGTTATTTACTTATAGTTTTCTTCATAACAGGAAGAACTGCAACTATGTTTTCTGTCTAACAGTTGGTGTAATGTACTTGTTAATTGTATGACTCACCCCTACACCCCCTCCCCCGACATGGATGAGTCAAAGGTGTGTCATTGCATTTCAAAATTTGACTTACATGTGAGTCATGGATCCAATATTGTCAGTCACAAGAGTGATTCAGAATAGCGTCATTTCACTACTGATGCCGGTCACTTAAATTAGCGTTGCCACTGTATACCAAATTTCATCAATAATTTGTTTCAGAATCCGCGCCCTCTATTTTGGCCTAATGAAATTTTAACAATAGCTCCGAACTCGGAAAAAAAACGAACATTTTTAAGTCATTATTTTCAATAAAAAAGTAGCAATTGAACACAAAAATAATCCACTCACATTACAAAAATGATGTTAATGTATCAAAATTGAGTAACGATGGTGTGTTATGTGTTCGATTGAATGAAATATCGGCCGATTTTGTAACGCTACTTTGCGGTCGTCTCGCTGATCTGTTGACCAGTTTGCTATGCAATAGTGTGTGGTCACGATAAAACGGGGAAAACCCTATTATTAAAAGAGGTTTTGTTACCAATCCAAAGTGAAGAAATGCAAAAGCAATTCTCAAGTTAAAAAAATGAAATTTTAAGCTTTAAAATGATATATGCCCGAAGATAAAACTCAATTGCGATACATTTTTAAATAATAGATGAAAATTAAGGTTTTTATCATTTTTTTAAAAGAAAAAGATTTCAAATCGGGCATATAGAACTAAAAGTACATTTTCTCAGCTTTCCAAATATGTATAACTTAGATTGGTCTCGTTGGGTTCCAGATCGCAAATTGGATGTCAAAGTTGTTGGGTATGAACAAAATGTCTTTCTATAAATAGTGGAACTAGTATACATGTTTGTTATTATGTGAATAAACGGGGTAATGCAATATATTTTAAAATTTGATAGATTCACTTAGTAATGGAATTTCATTAACAAAGTGTTTCTAAATTATATTTTTGTAGAACGAAGCCAGGCTTAAGTCACTGTGTAGGCCATAACATAAACAGAGTACAATAATAGCCTAGCCTAATGTTAGAAAGCAATTGGCCTACTACGTTAGGCTACCTAGCTTTGCTTATGGCTTAATTTGTACACATTTTTACAAGTTCAAATTTAGTATCACACCTAGTGCACTTTGTTAGGTGTAATTAATAATCACTTGAATCATTTTTAAATTACCAAGCATAAATTAGGCCCCTGGTGCTAGATCATTTTTTCAGTAAATTCATATGCCCAAATTGTAAATTAATTTGTCGTTATATTTTATGTGTAATTTTTAAACATTACAAAGGTCAACCTTAGGCCCTGGTCCCCTGCAGTATGTCTACTACCCCAGAAAAGGGGGAAGTCTTGGCCCCTATTGTGAAAGTGCTGGGTTGGAGAAGGAAGATGTTTTAATTTGTGTTGCGGCTGGGGAAATGGGAGGTTGGTGTTTTCAAAATCAATACGGGAATGGTTCTGGATTTAAGGGTGGGGTTGAAGTTTGTCTTTAGATCTTGGCGTTAAACATGTTTTTGTATTAATACTTGTCCTTATTGTCAAAACGGTATGTATTGTTTGTTAAGAAAACTTTAGAAAATGGAAAGAAAAAAATTTGCAGAACATATTAGAGCAAATGAGTAATGGTCTCATGTGATCAGCCTCCTCGTGGCAAGACTGGATAGGGCCTTTCAAAGGTCCATATGCAGCTGAACTAATGGTCACAAGTGTAAACTGAGGATATCAGCTTGTGCTAACACTTTATTTCATAAAAATGCATGTTCATCACTGCTTATAGAGTATATGTGTATATATAATGTGTGTGTTATGTGTACATGTATATATGTGTTCATGTGTATAGTATATATATAATGTACTAAATAACAGTAATTAACAATAATTAAAAGTAATTAAACTGCTTTCTAGCATCACAGGGCAATAGAAAATAAAATAAATTAATTACATGGTACTTAGATCTCATAAAAGCATATTTTGAATAATTGCATGACTTTCTGTCTATATTCGATATTATGCTCGTTAATGAAATCATCAATTTTGTTAATTAATAATTAACTGAATGAAATTGTTTTGTGCTGTAAATGCCCATATTCATATTCTATGGGCAAGTATCTATAACCTCCACAAGTTTGAAGTCCATACCTTGCAAGACTGAAAAGTTATGGATTATTGAACATGGAGATTTCACACTTCTAATTATTGCAAATTGGAATGACCGTTTAGGTGTTTTAGGCGAAATGGAACAATGTTTGAGGTCGAAAAACATTGATTAATAACCTTTTAGGCTTGATTTTCATTTGTTTGGAAAGCATGTGGCTCATACTTCATAATAAATCAAGTTTTATTGACTTACATAATGCTTATTAAGTGTGGTACCTCTTACAAATTGTCAATATCTTGCATTTCCGTTGCCATGGAAACGCTTCAAATAAGTCGACTAAAACAAAAGCACTTCATTTAGTCATATCTTGGGATTCCCTTGACCGATTTTGATGATTCTTGGTGTTTTGTGTTTCTTTCATTGTGTTCTTTCATGGTATATTACTTAAAACTTCTTCCTTTAAACTTCATTTTTCAGTGTGGCATCCTTACTTAAATGACGCAAGTGTGGGTTACGGTGAGTCACTATGCAGCATTGATTGATATGGTACTCAGACCCACAGGTGTTCCTAGCGTTATGGCAAACTATATGCTTACCACATATATATATAAAGAAAGATAGGACTCTTTCTAAGGCGAATTCGAACCATATATGAAAATTCCTTTTTTGACCACTCGCGAATCTTATTTACACTTTTTTACTCTACTCACATTTGCTGGAGACTCCCTTCTTTGTTTATAAGCCATGGTATTTGTTAGTTTTTTTTTATTAGATGTACATATGATGAATTTTCTACCCCATTACGTCGAGACAGTCTAGATGCCCAACAATTTGCTGCAATTTAAAGAAACGTTGTGATGACGTCATGAAGAAGCAGCACTTCAGTATTATTTTG
Source organism: Chiridota heheva (assembly GCA_020152595.1). Lineage (NCBI taxonomy): Eukaryota > Metazoa > Echinodermata > Holothuroidea > Apodida > Chiridotidae > Chiridota > Chiridota heheva. The sequence goes on from JAIGNY010003538.1 coordinate 75,031, forward strand.
ACAAGAACGAGCTGGGGATTACGATAACATCATGGGGAACACAAACAAAATTCGATCCGATTGTTCAAAAGTTGACAATTTAAACACGAGCTTTTAAATGTATATATGAAGTTGAAGAGAGAGCAATGGATTCTTTCAGAAGCAATTGCCAACTGGTAAATTTTTCTGTTGTTTACTGTTAGTTAGTATATATGAACTTTAAGATATATTTGTCTAACATAAAGTGTAACACTTGACTTTTTAAATGAGTAGTAGATAAAGCCTACAATTGTTGGTGTCGCTTACTGCACACACCAATTCAAATTATTTTTTAAATACTAGGCTCATATATGTTGCCAATACAGAAATGAAGGCCCAATTTACATATCTTTTTTTGGTGGGCTCAACATATGATTTAACAATGTCATGCATTATGATAGCAAGAGACGGAAAGGAACGACCTATTTATCTCTTTTTGGTGGGCCTGTACTTATAATTGACTTGGCCCTTTTGTAAATATGAATTATGACTTCTTAATGACATTATCCTTAATGTATACTCGTTGTATTTCCGCAAACTTGCCTGTCAGGAAATTATGAATGACTTTGCAAAACAAATTGTCAGAAAATGTAATTTCGAATTTTGTTTCTCTTGACATATTTGTAATTCTCTTTTTAAATGATTTTTAGAGCATGCATTTAATTTTCCACACCTTCTTCTGATGGGCCCCCAAAACCCGAACCTTTTGAACCTTACGAATAAGCCTTTGCTATATAGGCAACGATACCAGGATCAATGGGGGCCACTTCCCCCATGTCATAAAGTAAGGTGGGAAGGAGGTGCCCATTTAAAAGTTGAGGGTGGATTAGGACAGAAGGTGCCCTTTGAATGTTTTAAGAAATTGTTCTAAGTCATTCTTGAAGTTTAAAAAAGAATAGAAATACACGTAGTGAACTCAGAAGATGTAATATACATTTAGTATTTATTTGAAAGAATTAAAAAGTGATATTTTCCATGGGTCGTGGGGACAGTGGTGGGAAGGGCATGGCCTCCAATAATATTCAGAATAAGGCCTAGGCCTTTTACCTATTCGCCCAATGGGCAATTGCCAACATCAGTCCTGACTTCCAATTCTAAAACACATAGCTGGTTTTTTCCTCTGAAAGTAGGGAAGAGTCAAAAGTTAGGGGGGGGGGGATTTTAAATTCACATTAAGATACAAAAAATCTACCTTTAGATTAAAGTATGCATTTGAAAAAAAAGTGGGTGAAAAAATCCCGCCTATATATATATATAAATATATATATATATATATATATATATATTTTAAAACCATATGCATATAGGAAGAGGAAGCCAGGAGGAACGTTTTCCCCCTCTCCCTCCCCCCCCTCTTTTTTTTTCAAAAACAGAAAAAGTGTCCATTTTTGAAAATGAAAAGTGTCCCTCAATTAATGTCAAACAAGTGCCCTCATTTCATTTTCTGCCCCAATGCTCAGAGCTCCGTTCGACATGGGAGTAGAAATGATGCCACCTCAGGTAGAACCATTTTGAGGACACTTCAGGGAGTGACCCTTTTGAGGACACTTCAGGGAGTGAGCGTCATATTTTGGCGTCAGCATGACGTCAGTGATCCCCAAGCGACATGGCGTCATTCGGGAGGTAGAAACAGATCAATGACGTCATACAGGCCTAGAAAGAAGGTTAAACACTGGGGTTGAAGTGTTGGAATAGTCATGCGCTGACGTCACATGGCAACAGAAGGCATTTGAGAGAAAGGGATTGTTACGGAAAACAAATGGCTGGGGAGAGTATACTTATATAAATAGTGTATGCAAAGCAAATCAGAACCATTTGCAACTGAACCAGGAACAATCAAAAAGAGTTTGATCGTGTACAATAAACGTCATGAGCATTCCATCAGCTATTGAACCGGTATTAAAAGCTTGCTGGAACAAGTCTTCTTAGATCTTGCTCTTCAAGAGGCAAATACAATTTTGAAACGGGATTGTGCTGGTTGTGAGACTGAAGGTAATAATCAGAAGGATCATACATGCATCACAAGAGAAATTGACAGGGGACAGATAGAACAGGCTTTAAACAGCGTCAGTACGGAATTGGTGAGAAGTGTGTTTTACAGAGCTGCACATATCTTACGACTCAGGCATAAGAGACTGAAACATATTCGGAAACAAGTGAACGTCTATCGTAATTATTGGAAGTCTGTTGAACCGGAGTGGTCAGATATAAAAAACTATACTTTGACTGTATCTCAACCATGGGCACTGGGTATTCATATAGCAAAATTACGTGTGGAAATGGACAATCTATTGGACAACATAATCCCGGAGCCAGCAACCAGACAGTCTCTTTAGAAGTACAGAAATATCATGAAGAAGTAACTCTTAATTTATTTCATGACCTTTTGTTGTGGAGGCATGAGGATTTAACAAGAGCTACGTGTCCGGATGGACCACCAGTTCCTTGGAAGAATGACAAAAATATGATGGCAATTGTCAATAAGGCCAGAAGTATAGCTGTGAGGATGGTAGCTAATGAGAACTATCAAGTGCTTCAGAAATTCCTAAATGAGATCCAACGTGATAATGTTTGTGATGTCACCACAGCGATAATGAAAGAAATTTTTCCAGCTGAAAGAATTCAACTTCATCCTTTCCGAATTATTACTGTTTTGCTATTTATGGCAGATGTATGTCGACAGCTGAGGTTAGCCGTGCTCCAGGATGATAAACTATTAAAGACTTTTATTCAAACAGTATTAGATATCATATGGAAAAATCCTTACAACTGGAACAACTTTCTGACCATGGAAGAAACCTGTACATTTTCCATAATAAAATCATCATATAAATATATTTTGCCTGTAACTGTGGCGGTTTTTATTATTTATTACATGATGAAATAAATAAGTTGTAGCTGTATATACTATGTTTTTATTTGTTTGTTTTGTATCTCTTATGTATAGTATTTCCTAAGTCTTTATAAATTCGTGTGTGTAGATTCATCAAGTCAGTTGAAAAAAAATCAGTGGTATTGCATTCATGATGAGTTTTGATGCGTGGAGAAGGGAAGTGTACTATGACCCGTCTCATCCTTTAGGGTTTGGGGGTAAGGATGCTTTGTACAAAAGTGAGAAAGGGGTGAATCCCGCTGCAAAGTATAGAGATGTTGAAGCATGGTTACAAAAGGAGGATGCTTATACCCTTCACAAACCTGTACGAAAACAGTTTGTGAGAAACAAAGTGAAAGTACTGGGCATGGATCATTTATGGCAAATTGACTTAGTTGACATAACATCCCTTTCAAAGTACAATCGGGGTATAAAATACCTTGTGACTTGCATCGATGTATTTTCCAAATATGCCTGGGTTATTCCTCTGAAATCTAAGAAAGGAAAAGATCTTAAACTTGCTCTAGAAAAGATTCTTGATTCGGGAAGAAAACCCATCAATTTACAAAGTGATAAAGGAACAGAGTTTTATAATCGCACCGTTCAGACGTATCTGAAGAAGCAAGAAATCCATCATTATTCATCAGAAAGTGAATTAAAAGCTTCTGTTGTCGAACGTTTTAATCGTACCCTTAAAACAAGGATGTGGAAATACATGACCTATAAGAATAGATTACAGTACTACAAAGTATTGGATAAGCTTGTTCATTCGTACAATCATCGTTATCATCGTAGTATAGGTATGAAACCAGTAGAAGTAAACATTCAAAATCAAAGTACAGTTTGGAAAAACTGTATCCAGCAAAAAGAAACAGACAAAATATACATTTAATATTGGAGATGTGGTACGTATCAGTAAAACCAAGTTGACCTTTGAAAAGGGATATTATGCTAATTGGACAGAAGAATTATTTATCATTGCTGGGAGACTACCAAGAACACCACCAGTTTACAGAATCAGAGATAAAACAGGAGATCTTATTAAGGGTACATTTTATGAAGCTGAACTTCAAAAAGTAGAGGATGGTATACGAACTGACTGAAGTTATAGATTATATATATATATATATATATATATATATATATATATTGACCGTTCCGGAAAATGCAAGGGTCATTCCTCTCGATTAAGAACATCAGACAACATCATGGAAGACTTCTTTATAACATTACCAAGCAACAGTTCCATGCATTATTATCCTGAAAATACCGTAACTAACTTTACCACCAAACTTCATAGACCCATACATCTTAAGGGAGAATGGACCGTATCATTGGCAGAAATATCATATCCTCATACGTGGTACACCGTTTCATCAGCAAACAATTAATTGCAAATATCTAGTGAGGAAACAGATAATGAAGGCTATGCCACGATGAAAACAAGACATATACCTATGGGGTATTATAGCAGCCCAAAAAAATTAGTTGACACTTTGAATAATCTTTTTGAAGACAACGTTAGCTTTTCAATCAATTCTTTATCGTCAAAATGTACTGTTAAAGTTGTACCACCTGCCATTCTCGAATTAAGCGATAATTTGTGTGCTATGCTGGGATTTCAAGAAAAAGCCATATGGGATACACAAACAGGCATCAGGCCCGTCGATCTCTATCAGGATTATCACAGTTTGTTTGTTTACGCTGACATTATAGAACCACAACTGGTGGGGGATTCAAATGTGCCACTGTTACGCACTGTTGAAGTGAACCACAGAAAAGGGGTCAAATGGTAACATTAACCTATACAACACCTCATCACGTACCCTTACAAAGGAAAGATTTTGAGACTATCACTATTGATATAAGGACAAGTAGTGGGAAGCCTGTACCATTTGAAAGTGGGAAAGTCATAGTGAAACTACATTTTCAGCAGAAGCGCTCACCCTATTTTGCTTAACCCCCTAAACATTCGTGTCATATGCAAGATGAACAGGAAAGTCTACGTACAAGACCCTCAGATTTATGAAAAATATTACATCAACCAGATTGGTAGTGGCATACCCGTGTTTCAAGGAACACCAGTACAACAAGGTTATGGCCTTGGTGGTCTTCTCGGTGGACTTTTTCGATCAGCAGTACCTCTTTTGAAACGTGGAGCAGCTGCTCTTGGAAGAGAGGCCCTTTCATCAGGTATGGAGATAATGGATGACACTCTAAGAGGCAAACCATTGAAAGAAGCCATCGCCACCGTGCAAGCACTTCTGCAAGAAAACTTACTTCCCGAGCATTACACGGTTTGAACCAGAAATTTGGAGGCAAAGTTCAGTCTACACGGCAACAGAAAGCTATAAAGCGTCGTGGCACACCTTCTAAAATCATTTCCAAAAAAGTTAAGCACCAGAAAAGACCTGTTGATATTTTTGATTAAATTGATTCCGTTTATTTCTTACAATGGCACTTGCAGATGCACACTCTTGTCTTTGCACTAAAACAGAATTGGACCTGTTTACAGTCCCACCGACACAAACGAGCATAGCTAAAGGAAGATGGGTCAGTTATAACCCTGTTTCATCATTATCGTCAGGGTCACCGATTGAGTTTCATGTTGCGGGAACAGCAGAGGAGTATGTCGATTTATCACAAACCATGATGTTTGTAAAAGCCAAGATTCTCAATGGTGACGGAAGTGACTTGGCAGAAAATGCACCTGTGGGACCCGTGAACCTCTTTCTTCAATCCCTGTTCAGTCAGGTGGATGTCAGTTTGAATGAAAAACTAGTGTCTCAGTCCTCTGCCACTTATCCCTATCGGGCTATGATGGAGACATTGTTGAATTATGATTACGGTGCCAAGCAGACCCAGTTAACAACACAATTATTTTTTAAAGACACAGCGGGGAGAATGGATGCTGTAAACCCTATTGCTGAGGAAGCAAGGAGAAATCACGGATTGGCTCAGCGTTATACCTTCACTAACCAAAGTAAAACTGTAGATATGGTTGGCCCCATTTACTGTGATATCTTTCATCAGGAAAAATATCTTTTGAATATGACAGATTTGAAAGTAAAGCTAAACCGTTCGAAAGATACATTTTGTTTAATGGCACATGGACCTGCAGTGGATTACAAAGTAACTATTCTAGAGGCTAGTTTACTTGTAAGGAAAATCAAACTTGATCCTGGAGTTGTTTTAGCCCATGCCAAAGGATTAGAAATTAGTCCAGCAAAATACCCCATAACTCGCGTTGAAATGAAGACATTTTCCATTCCAGCTGGTAATCTGTCAATACATAAAGACAATCTTTTCCTGGGTACGCTCCGAAACGTATCGTAGTCGGATGTGTTACCAATACAGCATTCAATGGAAGCATACGGAATAATCCTTTTAACTTTCATCATTTTAACATCAATCACATTTCTCTATCGGTAGATGGTGAGCAGTTACCACATAAACCTTTAAAACCAAATTTCTCTGGGGCAGTCGGTCAGAATTATGTTTTATCTCATCAGACACTTTTTTCAGGGTTAAATAAACTGTACGTGGATCGGGGGAATACTATTTCCAGAGAAGAGTATGGTAAAGGATATACTCTCTTTGCATTTGATTTGACCCCAGATTTAGCAGCTGGGGGGCATTTTAATCTTGTGAAACATGGAAACCTAGCTCTGGAACTTCATTTTTCAGAGGCTCTTCCACAAACAGTGAATATCGTAGTGTATGCAGAACATGAAAATGTCATCCTGATTGATAAAAGCAGGAATGTTATCACTGATTTTGCCATTTGACTTTAATGTACGGTTAGGCCATGAATACTTTACAACTACTTAAAGTCTTGGATTCTGATACCTTTCTGAAACAAATTGTTAGGGATGTGTTACCATCAGATCACTTACCACAAAATGTGGATTCTTATCCTTCTATTTACGTTGTGAACACAGATTCAAGTTCTGAACCTGGATCACATTGGGTCGTATTTTATTTCAACGCCAGTCGACATGGAGAATTTTTTGATTCTTATGGAGAAAACCCAGCGATATACAACCCCATTTTGAAGCTTTTTTAAACAAACATTCTCTTCACTGGAATTGGAATACAAAAAGACTTCAAGATATAATGTCTACGGACATGTGGGCATTATTGTCTCTACTATGCACTTCATAGATGTAGAAATATCTCCATGGAGTCCATTGTTCACAACTTTACAGATGATTTGAAGAAAAATGATCGTCAAGTGACCGCTTTTATTCAGCGTCATTTTGATATTCAAGAACCTGTGTTTAATCCCTCCTTTTTGAAAATGCAGGTGGCACGTGCTCTATTTCAATCTCTCTACTAAGATTTATAAGTAAACTAATAAAGACAAAAATACAAGTTTCATTGTAATCAGTTTTGTATTATACAGTTCATCGAATATACAGTACATATGTAAACAATTTTGTTGTATCTTTTGTCATCTCTATCTACTTGTTGCTATTCTCTACAATAAATTGTACACATCAAACTGAAGTACTTAATTACAACTTATGATTACAAATAATTCCCACTTTGAGATTCATCTCAAAATGATTCCCACTTTGGACTCAATGTAATTGATTTTTTTCTGGAGGTACTTCTTAATGGAGTGGAAAAAAGCTGATGTTCTTTAGGTTTTTCTAGCATGTCCAAGAACCTTTCACGACGTTTGAATTGGTAATCAAAGAGGCTGGAATATTCATCTCAGCCAGTGATTGCATCAATTTTTCCATACCAACAGGTTCTGGAACTTTTCTAGATCTCGTAGACATGTCATATAAAAGATCTACAATATTTGAACCTGAAACAACTTCATTGTTGATCACCAGTTCCCCCCTCCCATTCCACCCTAAAGAAGGAATCGTTTTAATCTTTTTAATTAATTGTTTCGTCTTTTTCAACATTTGATTTGGAACAAGTTTATAAATATCTTCTAAAATAAAGTCTGATGATAGGTCATCCTTTTGCAACAACGGTTTCTGATCGGTTGGTGTCTGAAGGTCTTTTCGTGGTTCCTGTTGACTTTTTCTTCTGGAGTGAGAGAACTTTGTTGCAGAATGTTGGTCATCTCTTGGTCCAACTGGGACAAGTTCTTCTGTTCTGTAGTTTGAGACGAACAGCGATTTTGAAGACCTTCCAAGGTGTCTGGATTGATCAAAACAAGTTTCTTTGTATGGTCCATGCTATGCTATCGACGTGGAATGGCTGACAATAATGACCCTACTAGGGGCAGAACAGTACTCAGCAACAAGCTGACAAATCCACCCTGTTGTATGATAATTTTCTTCCGTTTAGCACGTGCCAATTTTTTCTTAGCTAAAGAACGTAACTTGTGTCGATGAGGCCGAAGTTTCTTCTTCTGAAGATGAGTTAGTGGAACATTTCCTTTTAATACGTTATGAGCACACTCCCCTATGCTATGAAAGAAACCGTCAGGTGCACCTCGTAGCAAATTTTGTCTTTTTCTTCCTTTAGCTTTTGCTACGACTTGAAACAGCGGAAGATGGTCCTTTAAACAACGAGACATGGTCATAAATGATGGGTTATGAGTTTGTTTGAAGGATTTATACTCGATCGTGGAACATAGACATAGTTGATTTCGTCAGGGAGTATGTTGGTTCTTAGTCGTAGATCATCGGGACAGTTTTGGGTCAAATCAACAAACAAATACCCATGGCTCCGTGACACCGCATCTGTAAATGCTTCTTCAAAATACTTTGTCTGTGTCGGAAACATTTGGTATGCTAAATGTTTGATTTGTGATCTATCGCGAGGGTTCTTGAAGAGAATCATGTAATGCGTATTTAAGCTGATAGTTCTGTGTTGTTTCCCACGATGAAAGATATTTTGAACAAGGTAAATAATGGATGTATTTTTATGATGGGATCCTCTAAGTAAACAGTTGTGATATTTTCACATCATTACCACTTTCCTCCATCAAATCGTCAATGATGATCAAATTTTTAATCGTCCATCTATAACATCGTCCAGGTTTCCTGGTATACCTTGATAGAATTGTATGCATGGTACAGACTGTTTGATATTTTCATAGAGGGGTTGCCATTCTCCATATAACAGAATAATCTTCTCGGGGACTGGACAGATCAAACTTTTGTAATGCTTTAGTAAATTTCTCACAAGAAAGCTCTTTCGGATTGCGTGGGACCACTGAAAACACTTGTAAAAGGATGTTTAAATACACAAGTCATAATGAACAGTTGACATACAATATTTAAATAACCCTAAAAAAAGGTAAGAGGTACTTTAGAAAAATGAAGTGGATGCGTTTGACATGGCAGAGAATGAACTATCAGAGAATGAACTACCAGAGAAATTAGATGTTGAATTATTTACATTACGATTCCCACTAGATTCCGCTCTATCCCGTCGATAAAGCACTAACCATAGAATAAAAGATATACTAAACATTATAGATACTGTTCTTTTGATAATTTCTTGACATTTTGGACCCATACTGATGGATGAAGCTTGAACAAATGACTTTTTTCTTGATTTAACAAGGTATTTTATAACCAAAGGGTAGCGTGTTATAATCCTTTAAAATAATACGTTTATCATAGACAATACGATAGTCTTTATGTGATGTTTTAGTGAGTTTACTTTTGGAATAAGTATCTCTGACAATCTTTGATGGATCACTAATTGTGATGGGTATTTTCCCTAATGCTGCATCTCGTTCTCTTTTCTCTCGTTTTAGCAGGACGTAAAAATAAAGGTTCACATGATTCATCATCATCAGTATGGGCTTTGGTCCACCGTTGAACCATATGTTTGACAGAATCATAATTAACCAGTTTTGATGTCATGAAATTAAGTGTGATTCCACGCACCTTTACACATGTTTTACCTGAATCTAATCGGTATGCATAGTTTTTGGGTCCCCCAGAAACAAAAGAAGTAATGTGATTACCATCTTTGGGGTCAATTTCATTGGTTAAGTCACCCAGGTAATCCCCTAAAGGTGGTTCCCATAGATTATCCCTTTGACAGAAGATCACCGAATCCGTATCGTAGTAGACTACTCTGTCTTGCAACCTATCCAAAACATCATATAATTTGAGTCTGGCATGCGCTGTTGTAAAACAGGCTATTACAATGTTCGTGCGTGTGTTTGTTTCTACAAATTCATTTTGAATCTGTATTGTACCTCGGCACAGTATTCGCCCAAAAATTTAACATCGGACACTTCAATGGTTGGACAGGTTAATGCATTTAATAATTCTAGGGGTTTAGAGATCATTACTGTCTGCATTTGTGGTTAGCTTGGGCAAATTTGCCCCAAAAGCTGTTGAGTCCCTCCTTACATACCGCCCTCATCCCGCGTTATATTCGATGTTGTCAGGATTCAGTTCAATGCCCTCTTTTTCCTTATACTTTCTACAATAGGTTTCTTTATCTTCGTCAGTCTTCACCCATGTTGGCCAACCCGAGCATTCCTGCTTTGGTTTCAAAAAGCAATTCACATAATCTGTGAACAATCCACCCGTTTTTGTTTCCATATCATATTCCTCCTTGTTAGGAAAATGCCAAACCTGAACAATTTGAGATATTCTGTATCCCTTTTCAATAGCTTTCTGCACTTCCAATGATACCCATGTACCATAAAGCATTCGTTTCTTCATCTGTATGATCACACCGTGTTGTTTGCTTATGCACAGCGCATGTGTAACATAGGCAAAAGAGGAGTTTCCCTTCAAGTTTGAGAGGTAAGACCGGATGATATAAATCGGATGGCGGTAAAATGGCACATTTAATAATCCCAAAGTAATTTTCCACAGGCTCAAAATTATTATCAATAATAATAGGGTGACCGACAGGATAAGCTTTCGTTTTGTTCAGTATAAGGATATAAAGACGTAAAGTCAACATATTTAATCTTTTCTGAGCCCTTGACTTCATAAAAGAGGCGGCTTGCATTGACCCTTCCGCCAAAAATGCATCGCGTGGGACGATTTGTTCTTTCACATGGAAATCTTGTAATAGATGTGCAATATTATCTGTGTTTGAATTTAACAGCATATCAAATTCATGCTCCCAAATTTCTACCACGTTATAACCCAAGGCTCGTAAGCTGTCTACCTTCTCTCTCGTGTCTCGATACAAATCCCCCATAGACTTATTTGTAACAGGATTCAGAATGGTTTCCCTATAACAAGAGAGACAACCATGATAAAAACAACCATGAAATTCATAGACTGTTTTTGTTGTTTCACAAAAACCATCCACATGCATACCATACAAATTTCTTTCACCCCGTTCTTTGCATCTTGAATGTTGATTTTATGTTTTTTGGATAAATAATGCAACCATTTGAGAGCTTTGACACTTTGTGGTTTACCTTCCTCATACCCAAGATGGGGGATGAGGGCTATGGTTTCTGGCTTGAGAAATAAAGCTCTATATGCTAAATTACAAGCACTTGCAATGGTTACTGAAGACCTAAAAGGATCGACACCTGTGAAGAGTTCTTCTGTCTTGGTCAGTGATTTAAATATTTCTCTAAATTTAACCATACAAGCGCAGAATATCTACATCGCCGACAATACGTAACAAGTTCTTTTTGCAAATCAAACTCAACACCCTTTTCTTTTTCCCTATTATACCACTCCATAAATTCTTTTCTTTCTGGTGGCATCATTTTGTCAATTCCATAATATTTTGGTTCTGGAAGCGGACCCACATAATTTTGATTTGAAGAGGTGCTGAAAAAATGAGGGAAATGGCCTTTTACAAGTTCCTGAATGCCAAACGCCTTTGGAAATTTTCGTAATGGTAGAGTCACAAAACTTAAACTGTCTAGAATTCTAATTCTGGGATCTTCTATTTCGATCATAATTAATTTAGCGCCCCTTGATACCACAGTAGGTGGACGAACTGTTTCGATCTATCAAATATTCCAATAGAAAATATCCATCATAGGCCTGCATATTATGCTTAAAAACAATACTATCATGATGTTGTTCATGAAAAAGCCAATCTCCAAACTGTTTCAAAGTGTCCGGTCCTTTAAAAACCACTTCCCTTTCACCCTCCTTTCCACAGTTTTCACAATCTTTGACTTCATCATGATCTAGGCATTTTGTACATGCCCACTGACATATTACTAAATTTGGAACATGTTTCCCAGTATCTTGCACACATTCAAAGTCAAAAAATAAGTATTTAACCCCATCCCGTTTTTTTAGTCTTTTTGATGGTTTACGTTGGTAATTCAGATTTTCCTCAGGCCCCTTCTCCTCTTCATCAGCATCTCTCTTTCTAAGATCTAAACTTGTAACCTGATTTTTTTAAATTGTTTCTACGTTGACCGGTTTCATGTAACATTGATGTGATAATCGGTTCACATATTCCTTACAAATGTTACAGAAGTCATCAGCACAGTCATGCTCCTTTAAAGTCTTCTTATATTTACTAAAATCGTAAGTGCGGCAACACTTTTTACAACGAAAAAGTTTTTCACATATGGAAATCTTTTTCAGTGTACCCTTTTTAATTTGATGATTGTGGTAACATGTGTCGTTTTTGAAAATTCGATTACAGTTAGAACATACGTGCTTAGCACTCTTATCATTAAAATCCCCCCCACAACATGTATAACACGCACTACAAACAGGATCACACATATGATGTGCGGGCACAGAGTATGTTTTCAAACATTTATTACAAAAATATTTTGCGCTTAAAAATCCGGCCATGGAGGTAATGACATGATAATGATTCCCTGCATGATATAAGAAAATTGTGTTAGCAGCCGGGACCCTCGAATATGGGTAAGTTCTGGTTTTCCCCACTATAAATAATAAGACGGTATTCAGGTAACAGCACCTTTTGAAATTGATCATACATTAAAGCATTTACAAAACCTGGTTGAACATTCGCCCTTGCATAAAGCTCCAGTGCTTTTTCTCGTACTGGACCATTTCTTTTTCGGATACTTTCCCATTGTGGGTTGTTTTTCCTATCGAAATATAATTGGGCCACGATGACTGCCCTACCAAAACATATATTTTCTGTTTCTGTAGGAGGTGCCGTAATTCTTAATATGCTTTTCTTTTCTTTTGCAAAAGCTTCCTGCATGAGAAGCGAAAATTTTCTACGAGCCCCTCCATTGGGATTCCTGATGATCATGAAGTGAATCGTCACTCCTTCATGGAGATAAAAATCTTTATTCGACTGAAGAATTTTTTCAAGTTCTTCAAAAATTTTCTCAGCGGAAAAATCTCTTTTCAACATGAACGGTATGGCAATAGGGTGATCTAGCTCAGGTGAAATAATAACAAAACGAAGAAAATCTGTGTCTGCAACATCACTCAACTGATGGTCAACAAGGTTTTCAAAAGCAAATGAAAGCAGTGCAAGAATATCCTGAATATTTTGTTGAAATCTTTCTAGCTTTTCCATATCTAGGTTCAAGCTATACGTTCTTTGTTCACCATTAAAATATCTATGATGGCGAGTATGTAATAAATTCCACCTTACGAGTTCATTAAATTCGGGTTGCCTATTGCTTTCATCACCCGTGTCCCCCTCCAACCGCCCATCAACAGTGTTTTCTAAACTATGTATTTCACCATTTTCAAAGTCATTTTGATCACGACTGATAACATTTCTGTCATGGTTACTAGAAACATAAATATTACTACCATCTCCTGACAGTGCTCCACTTAAATTGCTTTCATTCCCTACATCATCTAGATCCTTAGTACCGTCTTCACCATTCCTATCACTAACAGATATAACACTCTCTTTGCTATTATTATGGTCATCTCTATCATTCTGACTAACCACATTTTCCTCATCATTCCAACTAAAATTATCTATTATCTCTGCCATGTCATTACTTACTTCAAACGAACTTGGTAATATATTACTCGTTGAAGTTTGTGAGGCTTGAAAACTTTTAGATGGGACAGTGAAATCAGTTGCCCCTGGTTCGTGTACATCCACTTCATTATTATCTAAAATACCTCTAACCTGTATGTTGGGCTTGCGATAACCTCTTCGCCCGTTGGCCACGATATGATGAATGACCCCTTCATCCAGTTGAGGAAATATTGTTTGCAGTTCCTCTCTCTGCCTCTGCTGCAACGATGGTCGTCTTCTTGAAAGCCGTGTCCTCTGATGAATTTTCATTTCTTCCATCACGCAATTTAGAATCTTTTCTGAAACACTTTCAGGGAGAACATATTCAAAATCTTTTTTGGTCGGTTGACCAAATGCAAAATGGAGATCTTCTGGTTTACCAGATTTATTAATTTGCCTCCAACTTTCCATCCTGGATTAAAACTTTCAATCAGACGAGTATAGTTTTTCTATAGATCAAAATGGTACGCACGCTCTGTTCCAATAAATAGACTAACTGTAAAGTGCAGAAATTCCCGAGAGTTATTCAATAGTCAAAAAAAACAATACACGATTTGTAATATTAGGGTCAAAAGATGTTTATAATCAAGTTTCAAAGTAAAATATCCAACAGATTGTTTTATTTTATGACAGCATACAATGTACCAATATTCCAATAATGAAATTTATAAGAGTTTGAAAGTATGTAATCATCAACCAAAAAACGGCAGAAACGAACATGTAAGTGTAAATTGAAACATCTATGCTTTGCTTGACATAAACTCCTCTTTATATCCTGTTAAAATGTTTTGTAAACATTGTGTTTCTTAGCAAATGTCAAGATAAACAAATAGACATCACCATCTTTCAGTGTCCTAGGAGATGTCCTTGGATTGTTCTTTATATGTAAACAATCTTACTCAGCCAGACATTGTTCAAAACGATGACTTTCTCTCATGCTGTTTGTCCAGTGGTACCTCCATGGTTTGTCCCTCCATAAAAAAATCAATAATTGTTTTTATTGGTGAATTCTGCATGCTGTATATTCAACATTCAGTCATCCTGTAAAATTGCACAGGCTGGTAGGGAGCTAGTTTCGCTATTGCTTCTCCAACCTTGGGAAACAAACGCTGTAGTTCTTTCCACTGCTTCATTTTTAGCACGCGACCTTTACGAGTTGGTATGACTCTTCTTTCATGAACAGCCGAACATCTACATAAATATTGTTTTTGAAACGTTTTACACACATTATGACTTCATCACCCAGTGGCCACTTGTTTGATTCTATGTCCTCCTTAGAGGATGAACTGATCAATTTGGAAATTGCTTTGTTCACCTTCGGAGTCAACTGTCTCATCGCTTCCCACTGCGTCGTTTTAAGTGCGATTCCTTTTTTCGTCGAAAAATATTTCACCCCAAACTGCTGAAATGCTCTCAGATGAATATAAACTCGTCCTTCATAAACATTCACAGAGATGAAATCATCGTTTCCCAGATAGTAACGATACGATCCATTCGGTTGCAAACCCTGTTTAATATCCGGAGGCACAACTACATTTTCATCTTTCTTTTCTGGTTCGTCTTTCTTTTCTGGTTCGTCTTTCTTTTGCTGGGTTCCCCGGGATTCTTCCCCAATCACAAGTTCAGAATCAAACTCATGATAAATCCCTGCTTCATCTGCGCCATACAAAAATGCCATGATTCTTTAAGGGTAAGTTGAAACTTGCTTTCCAAAGTTTAGAAGTTCAATTTAGGGTAGTACCGCCGTATCTCGTTTTTAGGCTGAAAGTGCTACCTATGAGGAGCAGGGGCTTGTATTTAAATTCTTTTCCCTAACAACCCTGTTTGTGTAGTCATTTTCATGGAAACTGTGTTTGTTAACAACACCCAAAACACCCAAACACAATTTTCTGTTTTTGTGGACTGTCCTACATCACAACACTCAAAACATTTCTGTTTCCATGGTCTCTTCTTCCCTGCCAACCATTTTTCAAATATTGTATCTAATTTTTAGCTCTTTTTCCTTCTGTTTTCTTCAATCTTGATCACTTTTTTCCTCTTTACTCGTTTTTAATTGATATTTATCATCTTTTTTTTCATCTCTACATTCGTTTTTGTTATTTGTACTTTTTTAAAATCTTTACATGTTTTTAATTCATATTTCTTCTTTTATCTCTTCATTCGTTTTTAATTTATACTTATTCTTCGTTATCTTTTCATTTTTTAAATTTATATATATATATATTTTTTATTTCTTCATTCTTTTTGGAATTTATTTTTACTCTTTTTTCTGTGTTTTGCATACACTATTTATATAAGTATACTCTCCCCCCAGCCATTTGTTTTCCGTAACAATCCCTTTCTCTTGAAATGCCTTCTGTTGCCATGTGACGTCAGCGCATGACTATTCCAACACTTCAACCCCAGTGTTTAATCTTCTTTCTAGGCCTGTATGACGTCATTGATCTGTTTCTACCTCCCCGAATGACGTCATGTCGCTTTGGGGATCACTGACGTCATGCTGATGTCAAAATATGACGTCACTCCCTGAAGTGTCCTCAAAAGGGTCACTCCCTGAAGTGTCCTCAAAATGGTTCTACCTGAGGTGGCATCATTTCTACTCATGGGGTTATCTGCCCATGTGCTTAGGCTTATATGTTATTGAAGCAAATTCAGATGCACCACCTTCCTCCTTGAAATCCAAGGGATGGAAAAGTAAGGCACCAGGTCAAAAAGGGAAAGCAAAAAGCAAAGAAAGCAGAAAGTGCTAGAATGGCCTTGCAGAGAATGTGGTCGCAACTGTACCACTGATTGTGTCTGCTGTGATAAGTGTGACATATGGCTTCATTACAAGTGCATTGGGTTGAATGGGGATGAAGAAGAGCTAGGCGAAAAGCAGTGGTTTTGTTCTCACTGCCAAAAGTAACTGTTTGAAAGAGTATATAGTAAGGGTGAGCACAAGTGTAAAAACTAAAGTAATTCATGCATGCTATGGAGAATATTTCCCTCAATAAAGTTATCTCAAGACATCATCTAGTTAACCCTTACTCTACCAGAGCATTTGAGATTACAAGTGTTATTTTAGGGAACTTTTTGGAAAGGGGGCTTTTTTACAAATTATCTTTATTTTCTACTGAAATAAGTTTATGTTATATGAAAGCTAAGACTTTAAACTTTACGTTGGTTTGCATAATTATCTGGTGAATTATGCAAATTTATGCAAATGAGGTCAATAATTCTGATTATTAGATGTCCTAAAACTGCTATCTTTGTGATATTCTGTTTTCTTGTGGTTAATTACAAAAAAAATATAGATAGAATTTATAATTTGTTGGAAGAAGGACCTTTCATTTAATAGCACTCTTGTTTTCTTTTGGAGCAAGAAAAAAGTTCATACTTTAATTTTTTTTTTTTTTTGGACCTTTTTGACCTAAAAATTGACCTCTGATTTTGCTAATGATCTATCTGTGAGGATTTTTCAGTATACTTTTCTATAAACATGCATTGTTCCTTTCTATGATGCAGAAAACTAATATAATATAAAAAGGAAATGTTTACACCAATATTTCAACAAAAATGTTATGCAAATTAGCTAATTTGCCTCATTGCACAGGCTTGAAATTTTCAGTTTATGAGCCAATTTTAGCCATTGGAAACTTTGAAAATACTTATATTTATTCAGGATATACTGAAAGTCTTGTGGAATTCTAGGTGAAAAGTTACTTAAAAATGGTTCAAAGCATCAGTAATCATGTTGATATTGCCAAACTTGGTATCCTTCAGTGACACTTGGTACCGCATATGAAATGTCAACAAATTTGTCCAAATACAGGAAAATCCTTCAGAGAAATACAATTTTAATTGTATCCAAGGAAATACAGGATTTGTGGGTGGGTTGGGGGTTCTGGCTTATTTATATTGGAAGGGGAACCAGGAGAAATGCCATCCTCCCCACTCCCCCCCGAAAAAAAATATGGCCCTTCCAGAATCCAAATTGCTTCAAAGAAAATAATTTCCCCCTACATGGGACAGCTTGGCTCCCACCATTGGTCTCTTGCCCCAACCTGTGTCTCTTTCCAACAACATGGGACCCTTTCCCCTTAGAATTTAAATCCTATTTCACTGCACCACAACTTCAGAACATGGAATCGAGAATTTGTGAAATAGGTATATGGCAGGGTTCTAGCTACGGTGGGCGGCGCTGGGCGGGCCCGCCCAGGACTCGCAATTCCCGCCCACCACTTGGCTCTAAGATTCACTTTTCCGCCCAGCACTCAGAAGTTTAATTCGTTTAAATAATTAAGTGTTTAAACAGATCTCCTTTTAATCTCGCTCTATTTATGTCATCCGCTGATTTACACACATAACATACATTACGCACATTAAATTCCGATCAAAACTACTGAACTATAGGAATTTAACTAATTGAATGTACATACTGTATTATCATAAAATCACCCCATACACGAAGCTCTTTGCATAAACGTATGTACATGCACACAGTTCAGGTTAATGTTTTAATCCATGTGAATCACTGCTGGCAGCTTGCCAAATCCGTCACTTGCCATACAAACAAACTTTAACAAAGTAAAAATTACACCCCCAAAGCCCAAGACGTGCTTATAGACCAGTCCAAATGTAAGTAACCAATCACATTTGTTATAAATCCCATCGGCACTTAACGTTTTAATGGACTGATCGATATTCTTTCGATTTGTGGGGATTCTATATTGATAAAAGTTGTTGCGTAGTTCATAGGAACATGTGCCGCTTGGTTTTGATGAACGATACTGGGGACGAAAATAAAAGCGGTAAAAGTTTGGGCAATATGAATTACTGTGGTGTAGCGGTTACCATACCTGTCTACAGACCACGAGGCCCTGGGTTCAAGCCTGGGTTGGGTAGACACGCCAGTGCACCACAACTGGTTATCAAAGGCCGTGGACATTGACTTGGTTGTCGATGTTATGTCTGTCCGCACGTCGTACCTGTGTTCTTGTCCGGTCGTATTAAGCGTTTCGTGATAGCATTATTCCTATCATAACCGAATATGCAGGCGATTTACCCGTCATTGTAATTGTGTGTTCACTCGTCATCGTCGTCGGGCAAGATGAATAACAATGGGAATTGAGAGAAGAGTTTCCAGCATATGTTTGTACTTTTTTTTTTTTTTGAGGGGGAGGTGGGGAGGGACTTTGACAGTTGAATATCCATTGTATTTTGAATATCTATTGTACATACAAAATATTTTGTAAATCCTTCTACTATTCCAATTAAAAAAGAAAAAAAAAGTTTTTTATTGACAATTTGTCAATAGAAGTGGACTAAATTTGAACAGTTGTTAATGGGAGGGGGTCAAGGAGGTCACCTTGGATTATCACTGGAGCCCAGCACTCAAACTTGTCTAGCTAGAACCCTGGTATATGGGCACTGTTGCACTACAAATTAAGGATTGATCTGTAAAGTTTCATTTAAAATTACTATACTAAAGACAATTCATGTTAATCACATCGGATTTTAGGGACCCATTTACTTGTTTATAATCTTTCCAAGTAAATAATCTCAGCTAATTTACACTGTTTTTGCTTTATTTTGAATGGATCGGAACTAACATTAGCTATGCCTAACGTTAAGCCTAATGAGTAATATTAGTAAGCATGAAGTTTGAAAAATGCACTCGCGATTTTAGAAATTTGAAAAAATCATTTCACCTGGTTCAGATAATCTTTAGGCCTCTTCTGGGTTGGGTCCAGGTACTAAAAGATCTCCATCACTGGCGATAGCCTTCTGACATTTCCTAATCTTCAGTTGCACTTTCAAACAAGATTCGGGATACACATTCTTTTGTCGTCTCAATGTAAATGTCAAAAAAATCTAAAAATAGCTCGAGTGTTGAGCTATAAAACATTTTAGCAATGATCGAGGGGGTATGTCTTTTATTGCAGCAATTCATGTGAAAGCACATTGTTTTTGCTACAGAATGGTGTTTGAAACTTTTCATCACGATATAGGGGTGGATCACACGATTTTTTACCAAAAAGGGTCAAAAAATTACCAAAAATCACAAAATTGTACATATTTTACAAATAATTTTAAAATGATGACCAGGTATGAGCAAAATGTGATTAGATTTGGACAATATGACTTGTCTACATATTATATATATAAAAAAATATCTAAATTTATTTTCCAAGCAATATTTGTAAATTTTTCAAAAATATGCATTTTTTGGGACATTTTAAACAAAAAGTGAAATTTCTGAATGTTTAGACAAAATTTGCCGGAAAAAAGTGAGTATAGACCCCCCCAAAAAAAACACAATTTTATGAAAGATCTTTCCGAGATCTTTGCAATGAAACTATTTGCACTCCTATAGAATTTTGGTAAGGTCCCGATTTTATTTTTGGAAATCGGTAGTTTCAAAACGGCGATATTATCGCTGCTTGGTAGAGTAAGGGTTAATGTTAAACCTTAAAATGTTTATATATTAATACCCGCATGTCTGTTTTGTATTGTATTTAGTGTAATTATATTGTTAGCTAATGTCTACATGTTCATGTTACAAAAATATTGAATTTCGTTACTATGGATATTGGGTGGGGCTTAACATGATTATGTTGAAGAGCTTTTAAACATAGTATCTAAAAGCGATATGTGGGGTTCAGGTCATATGTAGTACACAGATTAACCATGGATTGCAGATGTGCCCTATTGTTTTTGGCAGTGATGTCTTGCATATTATTGAGTAGATAAGACATAATGTTAAAATCTTAAAATGCTCATGAATATTTTAACAACTGCATGTCTGTTTTGTTTTATTTTTAAGATACTTATGTTGTTAGCAAGTGTATACATGTTATTGGGATAAAAATGTATTTGATTGTCATTGTTATTTTGAGCCCATTGTGCAGTAACATTTATTATACAAAAGTTCAAACTTAAAAGTCCATATTGCAAGTCAAAACCTCGAAACCTTTTGTTTTCTGTTTTTTTTAAATTTAATTCTCTATTTTTTTTTAAATTATTTAATGACCGTTTAAATGAAATTAAGTTCGATAAGCAAAGTTTTACTAAGATTTTTCAAGGTACTTTACAAAATTGCCTTAGACTGATCAATAGAAAAGATTTGTAACCTGCTGAAAGTTTGTCGCAATTTAAATATTAGTGTTATATTCAACTCTTTGAACAACATAATGTGGCTTCACTGGCTTGATACACACAAATATGTTCAACTGTTTGAACAGGGAGTTGTTGCTAGTTTGAACAACACAATGTGGCTTCACTGGCTTGATACACACAAATACCACCTTAAGTTGTGTTGAGTGCATGGAGAATATATTCTATTTATAAATGGGTCTAATACCATCATTTGAGATCTATCTACCTACTGTGGTGTAGCGGTTATCATACCTGTCTACAGACCACGAGGCCCTGGGTTCAAGCCTGGGTCGGGTAGACACGCCAGTGTACCACAACTGGTTATCAAAGGCCGTGGACATTGACTTTGTTGTCCATGTTATGTCTGTCCGTACGTCGTACCTGTGTTCTCGTCCGGGTCGTATTAAGCGTTTCGTGATAGCATTGTTACTATCATAACCGAATACGCAGGCGGCGACCCCGTCATTGTAATGTGTGCTCACTCGTCGTCGTCACATTATTTGGGACCAATAGCAGGCCCAGCATGCACTCTTGTAGCCCACAAACTCCAACTCTCAGGATATATTATTTGCTTTCCCAATGTATGTTTAGAAGGCTTATTTATGAAGTGACATTAAATAGCATATTGTTACAAAAGTTATGCATGACCAAAATAGCGTAAATCTGTGGTGTATTAAAAATGGACAAAGTCAACATTGATAACTTCTGTATTAAATCTAGGTGTCTTTGATATTGCTGTATGTAGTTTTCTTTTGTGGTGGTGGTCAAGGGTTTAGCTAGTGAGCCGTGCAGCCATCTTTTGCATGGCCATTTTCTCAAAATCATGGCTGAAAAAGGTACTAAAGATGATATTATCAATTCAAGAGTTTTTTCATCAAGTTATTTTGATCAGACCATGTGCTTAATGACGGTTATTTCCTTCATGACATTAATGCCTTATTTAATTATAATGCTAAGAATATTGAGGGCAAGCTGACTAATGAGGAGTGTTTAGCAATTTTAGGTAGCTTTGGGACTATTAAATCTCCAGGGAAGGACGGTTTAATATGCGAATTTTACCGTACCATTTGGAATTACGTGGGGATTTGGTTGTAGATTCTTTAAATGAGGGATACGAGAAAGGTGAATTATCGGCATCACAGAGGCAAAGTGTCATAGTTGTTATACCTCGCCGCCTCTTTCAGCAACATCTCGTCCTCGACCAACTACTCCAATGCTTTCAAAATCAAAAAAGCTTGCGATGAAGCCCGGAGAATCACTTTTCCCTCTGGCAACTCCGAAAGCTACAACACCCCTCTCACCCTTTCTGAATTAAACCAAGCCATCAACGACGCTGGCTGCACCTCCAAGGGCCCAGATAGCATCCCCTATCAGTTTTTGAAACACCTCCCCATCAAGGCCACCACTACCCTACTCTCCATCTTCAACCACATTTGGTCCTCACACTCCTTTCCCCTATCTGGAGGACAGCTATTGTCATCCCGTCCTTAAACCGGGAAGGATGGTACCGACCCCACCAGCTACCGACCCATCGCCCTTACTTGCTGTCTCTGTAAAATTATGGAAAAGATCATTAATCAGAGACTAAACTGGTTCCTCGAGACCAACAGAATCCTCTCTCCTCACCAAAGCGGCTTCCAAAACGTCGCAATACCTAGACCAGTTAATTAGCCTCGACACCGCTATCCGGGAATCCTTTGCAAAAAAGCAACACCTCATTGCCATATTTTTCGACCTCAAGAAAGCTTTCGACACTACTTGGAAATACGGCATTATCCGCAAACTTCACACCATCAGCCTCAGAGGCCACCTCCTCATCTTTATTCAAAACTTCCTCTCACCCAGGCAGTTCCAAGTTCGTATTGGCCACACCCTCTCCAACCCCTACCCCCAAGAAGAGGGCGTCCCCCAAGGCAGCATCCTCTCCCCCACTCTCTTCAACCTGAGCATTAATGACATCGGGAATAACCTTGGCCCCAGCATCAAACGTACCCTCTCGTGGATGACTTCACCATCTTCTACTCCTCCCTAGCTTTCCTATTGTTGAAAATAGGCTCCAAACCAGCCTCAATCAGCTGCAAGTCTGGAGGCAACAATAACGGTTTTAAATTCTCCAAAGACAAGACAGTCTGCATGCACTTTTGTCATTTCAACAACCTCCACCCCAACCCGAACTTTGTGCTCAATGGGAATCGCATCCCTAAAGTTGAAAACACAAAGTTCCTTGGTCTAACTCTAGACCCCAAGCTCACCTACAAGCCACACATCACCAACCTGAAACTAAAATGCAATAGCTCCCTCAACCTCCTCCGTCTGCTCTCCAACACTACTTGGGGAGCGAACCGCTATGCTCTCCTCAAAATTTTCAGGCTCACCATTTGTGCCAAGCTTGACTATGGCAATATTGTTTACTGTGTTGCTCACAACTCTTACCTCAACCACATTAACACCATCCAAAATGAAGCCCTCAGGCTTTGTCTAGGAGCCTACAGGACCTCCCTAATCACTAGCCTTCATGTTGAAGCCAACGAACCCCCCTTTCTACTTAGATGTAAAAAGCCTAGCCTCTCCTATGCTTTTAGAGTCCTCACCAACACCCAGAACCCTGTTTACAACCTCATTAGGTACCCCAATTTCTCCTCCCTCTTTGATAGGACTAAAACCCTATCGCCTCCCTTCAGCTTATGCATTAAATCAGACCTCTTTCAACTTGGCATCAACCCCGCCACTCTCGGCACCTACTCCTGGCCCACTTTTCCTCCTTGGGCCACCGCCCTTCCTTCTGTCCACCTAGACCTCTCCACTTATAACAAAACTCAAACTCACCCTAACCTCTTTATCAATCTCCACAACCAAATCAAAGACCAACTCTCAAATTACACCTCCATCTATACTGATGGCTCCAAGGAAGGCAACAAGACAGCTGCTGCTGCCATCATCCAAGACATCACCCTCAGTAGCAGACTTCCTGACTACTCATCCATCTTTTCAGCCGAGGCTAAGGCCATTCTCCTCGCCCTCAACTTTATTGAGTACTCTCCTCTTAGTCACTTTGCCATTTTCTCTGACTCAAAGGCTGTTCTTACTTCATTACTTAATCTTAAATGGGATAACCTCACCTGCCACCTCCTCCTGCAGAAACTCTTTTCTCCCACCCTCTGCAGGAAAAGTGTTCTTTTCTTCTGGATACCCAGCCATGTTGGCATCCCTGGCAATGACAGGGCTGATACAGCCGCTAAGCTTGCCCTTAACCTCCTCCCTTCCCCTTTTCCCAAAACCCTCTCTGACATCAAACCGCTTATTGCTTCTCTTGTTCGTGACCGCTGGCAAACCTTATGGAACTTCCAAATTGATAACAAACTCCATGTTATCCAGCCCACAATCGATCAAATCCACCATCAACAACCTTTCTCGATCGACAACGTTCATATTACCCGTCTTAGAATTGGTCACACCCACCTCACTCACTTCCACCTCCTTATTGGTTCCCCCCAACCCCTCTGTAACAATTGCCACTGCATCCTCACAATCCAACATGTTCTCCTTGCTTGCCCCCTGTACAACCTTCCCAGAGCTTCCCTCGCTCCCCACAACTCAATTGCTGAGTTCTTCTAGAAAAATCCTCCAGATAAAATAATCTCCTTCCTTCAGCATGCATCCCTCTACAACCATATTTAATTCTCCTCTTCCACCCCCTCTCTACTTTGTTTTTGTTTTACCCATGCACCTCCTCTCTCGATCACAGCTTTCTGGCTTTTGTTCTTGAATTTCTCTCATTCTTCCCCTGGTCTCTTTCCTTACTACCTCTAGAATGATCTGACCTCTCAGGCACAATTTGACCCTCGTTGTTGTGGTGCCGTTAAGACCTCATCAAACAAACAAACAAACAAACAATGAATGTGGACTATAAGAGAGGGGCAAAAGCCATTGCGACACGTTTGAAAGGGATTTTAGATTTGATCATTCACCCTGACCAAAATGCATTTATTCCCGGGAGGAACATTGCGGAGGCACTCCGTACAGGTTTTGATATCATGCATTATACTGATTCTTACCATATGTCGGGATATGCCATTTCAGTTGACTTCCATAAAGCTTCTGATTTTCTTAGCCATGACTTTTTGTTCAAAGCGCTGACAGCCTATAATTTTGGACCATCAATAATACAATGGATTAGAACTTTTTAAATGAATAGTGAAGGTTGTGTTATGAATGGAAAGTTGTCAACAAGATGCATCCCTTTAATCTGTGGGGTTAAACAAGGGGATCCTTTATCTCCTTATTTATTCCTTTTAATTGAAACTTTAGCTGTTAAGTTAAGGAATAGTGACAATATACGTGGTATCCCAGTTAGGATTGGGAATATTAATAAGTATATCAAACTATCACTTTTTGCAGATGATATGACAGTTTTTACAAAAGATGAGCAATCGTTACATAATATCTTGACAGTATTTAAGGATTTTAAAAAGTCGTCCAACCTTAAGATTAACCCAACTAAAACCTTTGCCATGGTCTTGGGGGGATAATTTTCAGAGAGTAAACAATGGGAAAGTGGCTGGACTAAATTGGGTCAGTACAATGAAGATTCTGGGTATTTACATCTCGTACAACAACAAAACAGTATTGAATAGAAACATGGATGGTATCATTAAAGATATTAGCAATAACCTCAATCTTTGGAGGGCTAGAAATCTCTCAATTCTTGGGAAGATTTAGATTATCAAATGGTTCGGTATTTCCAAACTTTTATATGTGAGCTCTATGCTGAGGTACTCAGCATTCCTGAGAGTTATATTAAAAATACTGAGAGAATATTATATAACTTTATTTGGAAGGAACAAGACAAAAAAAAGTGCACAGCTATGGTTAATGAGTATAAAGATAAAGGTTTAAAAATGATTCATTTAAAGAGTTTTATTGAGTCAAATAAGATGATGTGGCTAAAACGTTTAAAATGCTCAACTCTCTTGGCTGGAAACTGATAATCCTCCATTTTCTTTACAAAATTGGTGGTATTTTCTTGCTAAATTGTAATTTTGATGTTGACCGCATCCCAGTTCATGTGCCTATTTTCTATAAATAAATTTTGAAGGTGTGGTCAAACCTTAGCTACCCTATTCTTAACAATGTGGATGATATCTTAAATATTATTTTATGGAACAACAAACATGTGAAATTATGGGGCAAGTCTGTCTATGACAGAACTATCATGGAAAAGGGCTTTTCAAAAGTCTGAGATATTTTAGATATAAGTGGATATTTCCACAGTTTTGCCTTTTTTCATCAGAGAGGTCTAAATAATACTGACTATTTTAAAATGTTAGGCAAATTTAATGTTTTCTCTAGCAATTAGAAAAACATAATTAATTCGGTTGGTATACTACCCTACCATGGGGCTATTGATGTTGGTACAAGTTGGCGGATATTACATTATGTATGAATGGCTTATGTTATAAGTTGGAGACCATCAAGAGTAAGATTTTTTATGAGATATTAGTGTCTTCTCCCCCCCCCCCCCCTCCCTCCCTTCCCCGACAGTCTGGACTAAACTTAAAGATATTTATGCTTATTCTGGAAATGATCTTTACCATATTTTCAATCTCCTTTTTATGACAACAATAGATAACAACTCGAGAGCT
The DNA here is from genome assembly GCA_020152595.1 of Chiridota heheva. NCBI lineage: Eukaryota > Metazoa > Echinodermata > Holothuroidea > Apodida > Chiridotidae > Chiridota > Chiridota heheva. The sequence continues at coordinate 101,599 of JAIGNY010003538.1, forward strand.
TTTCAAATAAAAAAATTGCATAATATAATTCCTCTAAATGAGTGGCTTTTCAAAGTGGGCCTGGCTGACTCCCCACTATGTGGATTTTGTAAGTTAGATGCAGAATCACTCCCAACATTTGTTTGTTGATTGCCGGATTACCAGGTTTTTTGGGGCAGGATATTATGACCTTATTTTCTTAATCTTCCATTTCCTCACGTTTCTCACTCTTCTATTTTACATGGTTTTTTCAAAGCCGGTAGAGATTTTAAGTTAACTCAGCAAGTGATTCTAGTAGGTGAGCAGATAATTAATGAATGTAAAATAATAGCCCATCCATTCGTCACCTGACTTCTAAATGAAAAATTATTTGTAAATCAGAAAAGCCATATAGCAACAAGAAATGATAAGTTAAAAGTTCCATAATGAAAAATGGCTCTCAATTTTGCATCTTCTTGTTTTAACTTTTTATTGTATTCGGAATCCTCTCAAGATTTTTCTAGTCTTTCGTTTTTTCTGTTTTCTGTTAGTAAGTTTAGGATTGTTTAACTTTTATTACGAACAATTACTTACGAATTATGTTATGATAGTTGTAGTCCTTTTCGACATTTTCTTCATTGTGATGATATGTTCAGATATGGGAGTTTAACAAATAAATTGTACTGAGAAAAAGGAATGGGTCAAATTCAGCTGTTGAGAGAAGTGGGCAATGGTTGAATGGCGCTCGCCGTCCTTTGGAGGGGATCTTCAGCGGTTGGTCACGATGGTAGGACAGTCACACCCTACCTGGTTCTCTGTCACTTGTAAAGAGTCATAAAGAGTAGGGTAAAAACCCGGTGTTCATCTACTTCCAGTCTGGTCAAAATCCATGTTCATTCATGGTTCTGCTATAACCTTTAAATCTAAAGTATGCAGGGTTAATTGGTAGAAGAAGAAGACTTGGCTTTCAGACTGGTTGATTTGAGATGAGTTGCTTTGAGGTGAATTGATAAAAAGCCTTGGTTTAATGTAGATGAGTTGAGCCTACAATACAATCTTTCTTACCACTTAGAGAAATTAAAATGGGCTCTTCTCCTACTAAGTGTTTATTTTGATAATTTACAGTACAATGAATATTTGTCATATAAGAGAATTTAATTTTCTCTCCTTTTTTTTTCTGTTTTATTCTTCAGAGCTGAGTATAGTGCATTTTGGAAATGTATTCAAGCAGGAGCTATTTACCTATTTACTCAACTATGTAAGGTGAGAAACAATTAATAATTGTAGTTTTGACAGGCAGTAAATCCCATACAGTATCTGCAGTACGTAATCAGCGTAAATTTTGTTTTCTCTTAATGGGAATAGAACATTCCCAGTTCAAAGCATGTTTCAACCCACAATGGTACCCAGTGGCATGGGGGTGGGGGGGGGTCATGTTTCACTGGAGGGGCAAGGGAATTTTCCCCCTCCCCTTCCCTCGAAAAAAGATGCTTATAAGAGTAAAACGTTGGGCACATAGATCTAAATTGGCATGAATCCTTAAGGGAATTGCTTAAAATCAGTGTTTCAAATCTTAGAACCGTCAAAGCCCAGGAAGGAGTCCAGAGGGGGAAGCCTCCAGAAGCCCTGCTTTGATAAACTTTTCAGAAAATTGAAGAAATTTCCCTGAAAATTAAAAAAGAAAAAAAAAGTTCTTAAAAATTGAAGAAAATTTCCCACAGATTGAAGATGAATTCCGGAAAATGAAGGAAATTTTCCAAAAATGAAGAAAGTTTCTCGAAAATAAAGGAAATTTCGCCCAAATTGAAGAAGATCTTCCCAACAATTGAAGAAATTTTCTGCAAAATGAAGGAATTTTCCTAAAAATTGTAGAAAACGTCTCAAATAAATATTGAACTTTTGTTCAAAAATATTTACAACGTAGAGACTAAAAATTATATCAGAGTATATTTTTATGACAATTTTTGTGCCCCTGTGAGCATTCAGCACCCTCTCAAAAAGCCTCTACCAGCTGTATTCAATAAAAAAAAAAATTGTCCTTCATGGCAGGAGCAGATAGTCTTTTCTCTTGAAAATTTATGCTTTTGGACTACAAAAATGGAATATTACTTGCCTAATAATATATGAAGAAATTATTGATCAACACCCCCTTGTGCACTTGGCTATATAGGAATATTTCCATATATTTTTTTTATAACCTTTTAATAAGAATTTCTTTTTTTTTATAAATAATTTAGTACAAAGATCATGTTGATAATTATTCCTACCAGGCAGTCTGGGAGAGGTCCTAAAATAAGGAACCAAAAAGTTCCTGAAATTAGGAACTTTTCGTGACTTGGAAATCGCCATTTTGTGATATTTCCTATGATGCTGTGCTACTGTATACTAACGTTAATGCTTTATGTATTGTGCTATAAATTTTAAATTTTAAATACCTCTGTGAAATATGTCTTTTGTCTTTTCCCAGCAAAAGTTGGAACTCAGTGACAAACCTTTATTGCTTTCATGGCTAAATATTATCCACTCCCTTTTAAATGTTTACCACGCCGTTTTTGAAATATGAGGAAAATTCAAGAAGAAAGCTAGGTTTTAGGGCGCAAAACAGTCATTTTAAAAATTCAAATATTTGTAACAGTAAAAGTTTGTCAGTAAAAATTACACATCGCAAAATCTTACAATCTATATGACAAAATTGTCTATCAGCTAAACATTCTGTACATGTTTATCGCAAAATATGAACAAAACGGCTGCTGGATGTCTATTAGCTCAGGTATTTTACAGGTTCCTTAAAATAGGACCTCTCCTGGACTGCCAGGAGATATTTAAAGTTTAAGGTTCACAAAAAATGCCAATAAACGAAGAAGAAAAGGCTCGGTATGACATCACAGCAGCATATTCTTCCACAAAGTTGATGTAATTCATTAAAATCTATTAGTTATATTGGCCTGCTTGAACTTCAAGCAAAACAGCAATAGAAATGGTGAGGCTCCTATTGTTTTGCAGGTGCTGATACAATGGCAGATAATATAGAACAGGCTAAGAACTGTTTTTTGGTGAGCATGCGAAGCATAATGCGAATCTATGTAATGGCGATTTCGTCCATTTGTGTTCAGCCATCCACAGTTTTTTCTGAGATTTCCTCAGAAATGTTAAAAGTTTTTTAAGAATTCCACAGAAAATGTTAGTTTCTTCAGATATCATTATGGTTAGAATTTCCTTACAAAATGTTAAAGTTTTTCAGAGACACTTAAGACAGATTGAAGACTAGTTTCCTTAAAAAGTCTACAAAACATTACTGTAAATGATATAAGTTTCCAATATTCTTCAGCGATCCTCAAGCATCTCTCTCATAGCACTGGAGATTTAAAAATCTTCCAAATAATTTAACACCAACGTTTGTATCAGGCATGATTATTAAACTCTGCCTTTATTATTGTGGTCATTTGTATAAAGTGGCTACAGTATATGAACTGACCAGACTTTTTTGATTTAGTATGCTCAGTCAGGGAGTGTGACAGGATGTGACTGCATATGGACATAGGGAGGAATGTCATGCGGGACATGGATGGGGGCCAAGCAGGACATATGATATAATATATACCATGTGGTATACATCAAGGGCTATATCAGGCATAATTAGTTGACTCCGCCTTTTTTTCTTATTCAACAATTCATTTGCATATAAGGTATTATATGAACTGACACTTTCGTACATTATTTATGCTCAATCAGGGACTGATAGCTTGGATGAGACTTATGGAATCTATGTGGGGACATGGGGTGGGATGCAAGTGGGACATGGGGTGGGATGCCATGTGGAACAGGGTGGAATGCCATGTAAGATAAATGGTGGAATACCATGTGACGTGGGGTGGGACGTGGGATGCCTTGGGGACATGGGATGCCAGGTGGGACGTGGGATGCCAGGTGGGATGCCACATGGGATGCCACGTGATCATATCAAATTAATCAGCTGTACTTTTCTTTTTGTTACAGATGTTATTGCTTGCCACTTTTTTCCCAACGTCAGAGTATGGTGCTGGTAATTTAGATTTTGTTGCTGTAAGTATAAATTATTTGAATATCCTATGAGCTAGGAGCTTGGTAAAAAAATATGGTCCACAAATGTATTTCTAACGTTAGTTTTAGAACTTTGTTTCCATGTATACAGTATATTCTTTAACACTTTAATTTAATTTACCATTGTGAAACCTAAAATACCTAATATGAAGAAGATACTTTCAGTGCTTAAAATGTTGCAAATTAGCAGTATATATTCCTGTGTACCTGTTACTATGCATTTTATTGTAGCATTCGTTTTGGTCCCGATGCAATAGCGTCAGGAAACTATGCGGTCATGATGGTGTGTGTGTATGTATGTATACGTGGATGTATGTATAATGTATGTGTGTGACGGCCAGATCGTAAGTGCGATCTCTCAAGAATATTACACTGGATTTGTGTCATATGTGGTACACAGATAACCCATGGTCTGTAGATGTGCCATTTAATTTCTGATGGTGATGTCATGCTTATTAATGAGTAGGTTGGGCTGAAATAAAAAATCTTGAAATGTTCATATTTTAACAACCACATGTAGTTTTGTTTCACATGTGTTAGTAATTATGATGTTAGCTGGTGTGTACATGTTCATGATGTAAAAACGTTGAAAATTTCATTAATATGCATAGTAGGCGGGGCTTAATATAATTTTGCTGAAAAGAGCTTGTAAACACAGTATTTCAGAATGGTAAACTGGATTCATGTCATATTTGGTACACAGATAGCCCATGGTCTGTAGATGTGCCGTAAGTTTTTGATGGTGATGTCATACATATTAATGAGTAGGGGCTTAATGTAAGAATCTTGAAATGTTCACAATTTAAACAACCACATGTCTGTTGTTTTTCATATTTGTATAATTATGATGTTAGCTGGTGTGTATGCATGTTCATGATGTAAAAACATTAAATTTCATTAATATGCAAAGTGGGCAGGGGGTAATATAATTTTGCTGTAAAGAGCTTGTATCTCAAGAACGGTAAACTAGATTCATGTCATATTTGGTACACTGGTAGCCCGTGGTCTGTAGATGTGCCCTATTGTTAGCTCCACCCATTACACAGAGTGTAATGAGTGGCGCTTATCAAATTGTACATGAGCTCCCATGTGTGCCTGTAGTTTTGTGTTGAAATGCATTTGCTAGGTTTTAACAGTTTTGCTTTTGAGGTCCTGGCTCAAGTGAGATTTTTGTATGCTTCATAAAACTTGTATTTTAAATATAGATATTCCACGTAGTTTTTTATTTAAAGTTCCCGAAAGGTAAAATTTTTGTCTACAATTAAGTGTCAGATTTCAATACCTAATGGCGTTAAAAATTACTCTGTTAGCTGTAGACAGTAATCCTATTTGTGTTTCATACCAGTACCGCGCCGGACTGTGATATTGGTATGGCCAGTCATCCATGCCTATTAGTTACATGTACAGTCTTGTTGTAAATCATACCGCAGTATTTTCCAATCAGGATTTAGACATTCTTCTATGAATATGCAAATTTTATTGAGGCCATGCTGTATCATATCGTATCGGATTGGAGTACGAGTTCCTAATAGGTCATGACATAACCTAGAAGATAACATGTGAAATTGTTGTTTGATCATTTTCACTTGTCGTACAGTATGTCTAAAGTGTCAGTAAGTCTAATTTTGCTACATTGCATGTGGGGACTAAAACGTTATACTTAAATGCACTATCTATCACGGGGGTTAGAATTTTAAAGTTACAAATGCACTAAGTATAAAGTTTTGTTGAGTTGGTGAACACATGTGGCATTGCGTAAGCCGGGAGTTGTTACTAATGTGCTGTATGGGCAGCAGATTGCCAGAAATAAAAGTTTGTTTTCAAACTTGTGTACAGTATTTGTGGACATGTGAAAGAATCATCACTGGGTAGTATTCAATGGGGATCCCAGAGCTGCTAGTAAGGTTGTGACAGTTAATGTATCTGTTTAACTGTTTGTTCTATTATTCGTTTAGGAAATAATGCTCCGTGTAAACGAATGTTATTTCAATTTTTATGTTTTGTTTTTTTGATTCCACCCATTACACAGAGTATAATGAGTGGAACTTATCAATCGTACGTGAGCTCCCATATGTACACCTGTGCAATGGTTTGCTTTAAAATGCATCTCCTAGGTTTTAACAGTTTTGCTCTTGAAAGTTTGGCTCAAGCGAGATTTTTGTGTGCTTCTTTATATAACTTGTATTTTGCTAAGAGATATTCTATGTATTTTTTTTTTTTAATTAAAGCTCCTGAAAGGTTTGACTAAAGTATCATATTTCATACGTAATGGTGCTAGAAATTGCTCGCTGTAGGCATAATGCTCCTAGTATCATACATGGTTAGGTCCTCATGCATTCAGTACATGTTTCCTATTAGCACTACGATATTTACTACTCTTATTAAACATCTAAAAGCTGGACAAATATTTTTCATTTGTGTAGTAGTAACTTTCATATAAGACCAAATTTATGTGATCTCATGAAAATTTGAGTGAATTACGGGATGATAAAAAATTATACATTGGAGACTTGGAGCCGTGTAAAATTTTTGGGACGTGACTTTGTGTTATGTGCATGCAAAAAGAAATTGTTGAATCTTATATGTGGCTAGAAATAAAGACAATATCTCAAGCTTTCTTATGATACCCAAGTTTTAAGTTTTTGATGATTTTGACACAGAAAAAAGTTGAAAACCATTTTCATTTTTATGCATGTTTATTAAAATGCAATTGCTTTGTTTGAAAGAGAATCGTTTTATCTTTAAAATGAGATGTAATTCTTCACGATGTCTCATTTAAACGGCAAGCGACTTATTTGTGAATTGACCCATATTGTTCTAAGTTGTAAACAACTTTGAACTAAAGCTAACATCCCGTATTTTGAGGGCAATTTGTATTGATTTGTGTTTTCTAATTGTGCGTAATCTTAAGCAGAACATACTTATATTAAAGTAAGCTTAATTAAATGATTTATCAGCTGATCTTAGAGTCATTTTAAGACGATGTCGGCCGGGATTTTAGCATGCATGATGCAGTACTTTACAATACCTTCTTAATGTATTGTAGTGTTTACAAATGAATACACTGTGTGTAGTCGGGTAGTACTGTGGCAGCCATTTTCAACTGCAATCTATAGTGTAGGCCTACTCTGATTAAGTAACTATTTATGTTAAGTTATTGTGTATGGACCATCTTGAATTCAAATTCTTAAATATCGATAAAAGGAAATTTACTTTTACTTAGCCTAGATCAAGATTTTGTTTGTAGTCAAAAAAGCACAATCTCTTATGCTGTCTTAAGCCTGTCCTTCTTTCTTTTTTTTGTGGGGTGGGGAGGGGGAGTGGGTGGGGAGTTATCAAATTTTGATTAACTGAGCATGTCGGGTACGCTGTATGTACCATCATGAATTTTCTTGCTCTATGCGTATGATTTGTTAAATACTATCATTGCTGAAAGGAAATTAAACTTTTGAATAAATAAACTTCATTTTTCAACAATCACTGTGCAGCTATTTAAGGCCTATCTTTGTTTTAAGGAGAGTTCAACATTTCTTGATGAACTAAACATATTACGTGTACGCTGCTACTGTGTGTTTTTTTGTTGTTGTAACTTAAAACTTTCATTGCAATCACTTGCAGTCACCTTGGCCTATGGCCTGTCATATGGGAATGTTTGTTTCATACGTTTGCGATAATCTTCTTAACTGTGCAAAACGCTCTGAAAAATTGCACATATTTTACACTTCAAACATTATAACTGAAGAGCCTCTGAATATTTATTTTGTTCCATTTCAAATGGTATAGAGAACTTGAATTCATTATCTATCGTTTGAGATCATTTTCATTTAATTATTCCCCCAAAAAAGTACGGTACTTTGGAAACTATAAAAAAAAATTTTTCTTGTTTTTCAATGAAAGCGCAAGCAAAATCACATGGTTATTGCAGCTTTGACCTTTGTAACTTATGAATGAAAGTATTTGGGAGTCCATTTCACACGGCCTGACAATTAACATATATCTATTTACCATATATATAAAATCCAACGTAATTGGTGCAAAAAAAGCCCGTACTTTTCAACAAATAGAAAGCGATGAGGAAAATATTTCACATCCGCTTATGTATCCCTTTATTCTAATTCTGACGTAATCTTATCACGCCCAAGCCGCGTAGACTGTACTATTGTGTCCAGAGGGTTTTCTGTTGTTTGTGTATTGTAAACATTCTGTGAAGAGGCAAATACCCAGGCGAATAAATGTTTTCCACTGTCAAATTTTGGCTTATTTTTTTCCATTTTTAACAATTTTCTTGTATGTTTTGTTACACTGAGATATATTTCTTATCATATGACTGTATTGATCAGAAATCAAAACATTATTTGGCTCAAATACTATCGACAGTAACCAGGAATGAAGAAGTACAAGAGCGAGGAATAACGACAACTTTAAGTTGCATGATTATGAGACAAAAAGATTAAATACTATGCTATTTATTAAACTTTTTGTATGAAATAATATCGGTTTATTAAATCCTTGAATATTCTTTTAAGACTTCGTTCTTAGAACCAACCCGCATAATAATGGTACCTCCCAAGTTTATGTTTAGTTTTTTGTAACACATCACAGCTAGTTCCACGAATTTTTTCCTCATGCGCGTTTGAAGGTAAAACACTCCCATATGTATTTATTTATGTTTTCATGCAAGTGCCAGAATTTGTATTGATCTACCGAACATTGCAGGTACACTGTTATTGCATGTGTACAATCATGAATTGTTGTGATCTATGTGTATAATTTGTTTAGTAGTGATATTGCTAAGAGAATTTTAAATATGATTAAATAAAAATATTTTTTATTTCATCACATTTTTTTTTTCACTTTTCATAAAAAATTAGGCATTTTATGCTCATACTTTAAACATTTTGATTATTATTCATAATTAATTAATCCATTTACAATTAATTAGTTGTTAAATGTTTGTATTATTTCAACATTTTAATGGAATATTACAAGGTCATTCAAATTTGTTTTAAACATTAAATGCAACTAGTTTTGAACAATGTCATACATAGGAAGTAAATAATTCAAAATGTGTGGAATTTTAATTTATTTCACATGATAATTAATGGATTTTTAATTACGTGTTTGTTTGTCTTCTTATTTAAATTATACACACAGTTTAGCTAGAAACTTACAACTGTCAGCTTAATTATTTATTTGAAGCACATTGAAATAATTTCAGATGTGCACACTTTGACCCAATCAGTGAATTGTTTCACTTTTTGTCAATGTTAATCAATTATTAAGGTCATTAATTAGACTTTCCCTTTGTTTATTATGTCCTTAAATGCTAATTCTATACATAGCTAAGCCATTTGCTAGAAACACAGTTTATTTAGTTTCAGAACTGCTAAAAATGTGCTGCCGAAAAGCATAATGGTGTTGGGTCCAGGGGCTCACGAAGGGCCCTGGTAGAGTCTAGAGGAAATGCCCTGGTAAGGGTCCAGGGGGCAAAGTCCCCGGAAGCTCTGCAGATTTCTTGTTTTTGATTCCCCTAAATGGCTTCAAATCAAACACAGAAGTTTAAAACTTAAATTGATGAAAAGAACAAAGTTTTAGATTCTAACATTAAGATAACTTAAATAAGCAGATGCAGAAGAAGTTTCCTTCTTTCTATACAATATAATCTTCAAATCTCTTGGGGTCTTTATTTCTTATACACAACCATGTACTATCTGCAACATTTATATTCTACCTGGCTCCTATTTTTCCCCCTTGGACCAAAACAACATCATCTTCCAACTCCCAAAAGCCTTTATTCTTATGATCTAAACTCTCAGGCACAATTTGACCCTTGCTGTTGTGGTGCCGTTAAATTATCATCAAACAAACTGATGAGGGAATAACTGTTTGGCTAAAGTTCTATTAAATTGCTGACAATTGCTTGTGCCCTATGATTCTCAATTTCACCCCTCTGAATAATAACATTGTGGTTTTTTATTAAAGTGATCACACTAGCCATAAATTCTTTTCCCGTATCAAGCTTGATTATTTTTGGAATGACCAATGGTCCTGATGGTCCCCTTATGTAGATTTTCTCAAAAGCATTAGCTACTTAAACTGCTGTTTTATCAATCAGGGGTCCAGCTTCCTCACAATTGCTAGCCACATCGACGACTTGTAAGTGCATAATTGTAGGTTTTTCTACCAATTTTATCATGTGACAAAAATAATAGATCGGTTTCATGCAAGTCATTAGGTTTTGCGCTGTTACTATTTGCACTCATTGGCCATGGAATATATTTTGAAGGAGCCCTGTAAATTTGCCACAAAGCTTGTGTTTTAGATATTCCTTAGCGACTTTATCTGTAAATCTTGGTTGTTTAGCTGGTTTCTTTATTGCGGCATCTTGTCTCTTAATTTGTTTTTTGTTCTGTGATCTATTCTCTTTACTTTTTACAAACATATTTGTTGTTCCGAGTATACGTATGGAGGAGGGTGGGATTCATCTTGGCTTTCTATAACAATCTCAGCTCGTAATTTAACCTGTATATTTGTATAGAATTGCCTCTTGTTTTTTTTCTTCAATTAAGTTTTCTTTTCTGCTTTTAAGTAATTGAGTAGTATCTTTTTTGGTAGCCAAGTTACTCTTCCTTCATTGCAGAAAACTTTTCATAATTTTTCAAAATGAATTTGAGTTCTTCTTGGCTTATAGTACCATCTTGTAAGGCTTCTGAAATATAACTTGATACAGTATTCAGTTTAGAATTAGCTAGAACTTTCTAATCTCATTATGCTTTTTAGCTTTCTTTACTAATTTTGCTGAAAAATATTCAGAGAACATTACTCAATACCACAACTAACTGCAAACCCTTCCAAAATGATAAATATTGGCGCTGTTACTACACCCGATAAAGAGACGACTCCAATTGAACCACTAGCAATGGCTACCACTTCTGCAGCAGATTCTGTATAATCTAATATATTAATAATTTTTTTAATACTCTTTATGTAATGACTCGCATCTTAATTTTTCCTTTTCAATCTCCTTTCGAATATTATCAATTTTTTGCAACCTGTATGTGTTTACGTTTAGTGGGATTTTCTGACAATTGAGGATAAATATTTGGATAAATATTTGGATAATTAGGGGCACTTGGCCTCAAAGCTTGTTTTTCTTCCATATTTTATTTATCGATATATTATTTTTGTAACAAATATATTGTGCAACCTCCACTAAATTTGCAAAAAACTATTGTCTATTGTTTTGGTGGTGATATCATAATCATGCATATTAATGAGTAGGTGGGCTTAATATAAAAATCTTAAAATGTTTGTATTTTAAAAACCACATGTCTGTTTTGTTTCGTATTTGGCAAAATTATGATTTAGCTAGTGTGTACATGTTCATGATGTAAAAACATTTGAATTTCATTAATATGCTTAGTCGCAGGGCTTAATATGATTTTGTAACCAAAAACCTTGTAAACACGATATCTCAAAAACTGTGAGCTGGATTTATGTCCTGTGTGGTACACAGATAGTTCATAATCTGGAGATGTGCACTATTGTTTTTGATGGAGATGTCTTGCATATTAATGAGTAGGCTGGGCTTAATTTAAAAATCTTGAAATGATCTATTTTGATAACTGCAAGTCTCTTTTGTTTCATATGTGGTATAATTATGATTTTGTAAACAAAAAGCATATCTCAAAAACTATGAACTGGATCCATATCATGTGTGATACACAGATAGCTAATGGTCTGCAGATGTGCTCTAATGTCTGTGGTGGGGATTTCATGCATATCTAATAAGTGGGCATGCTTAATGTAAAAATTTTGAAAAAGTGATTAATGAGCAACTGTATGTCCGTTTTACATCATATTGGGGCATAATAATATTGTTGGTTATTGTGTACATGTGTATGTTATCAACATATGTCATAAATATGCAGGGTAGGTGTGGCTTAATGTGAAAGTGCTAAATGATGTAAACACGGTACTCTAGCTCATAAATGTTCACCTACTTCTACGCTCCTCCGCCCTAAAAAAAATCTGGGTCCTTTTCTTAAGGCCCTGCAGCATTCACTATAATTTCCTCAAAATCCTTCCCAGGACTTCTCTTGCCATCTTACTTAAGATTTACAAGCACCTGTGGTCCTCCACTACTTTCCCCAACATTTGGAGAGAGGCCATCATTATTCCCATCCCCAAGCCCAACAAAGACAGAACCATTCCCAATAATTATCGCCCCATCACTCTCAACTCCTGTCTCTGCAAGATAATGGAATGTATGGTCAATTATAGATTTTGATGGTACCTTGAGAAGAACTTCATCTTCGCCTCAACTCAAAATGGCTTCAGGAGAAATTGGAATTATCCGGACCATGTTCTCAAACTAGACACTTATGTCTTCATCAGAAACCACCTCCATCTTTTTTGTAATCGAAAAGGCCTTTGACACCAACTGGCGGTATGGTATTCTCAAGGGCTTACACTCCTCGAGGTCCCTTCTAATCTTCATTTAGAACTATTTCCATTCTCACTATTTCAGGGTCACATTAGCACCTACTCTCAAAGGTATACCCAACACCTGGGTGTCCCTCAAGGCAGCATCCTCTCCAAGTCTTTTTATCCTCAAAATCAACAGCATCACCAAAACTCTCTCCCCTAAACATCAAGTGCTCTCTCTATGTTGATGATTTTACCATTTTCTTGTCCTCCCCATGCTTTTAAACCCTCCAAAATAATCTTCATAAATGCCTGGAGAACTTAGCTCACTGGAGTGACACCAATGGCTTTAATTTCTCAAAGACAATTTCAATAACAGCAACTCTTTCTTTCTTCATCCCAATCTCAGTCTCAAAGATTCCATCATTCCAAGTAAGGAAAGTTCTCATTTTCTTGGAATCACTCTCGATTCTAAGATCTCCTATCTCCTTCACATCAACATCCTCAAAACCAACTGTTACAAAACCCTCAATCTCCTCAAGGTCCTCTCCAACACCAACTGGGGAACCAATCGTCTCACCTTGCTCACCTTATATTGTTCCCTCCTCAGATCAAAGCTGGACTACGGCAATTTCATTTTACTTAAGACACATCGAGGTCATCGAGAACACTACCCTAAGGATCTGCATTGGTGTCATCAAACACCACCATTACCAGTCTTCACGTAGAGGCCAATGAACTCCCCATTGACCTCGGGTGCACCAGAGCCAGTCTCTCCTTCACTGTTTGCATCGTCACTGACCCACGGAACCCTTGTTTCCATTCTACCTGCTCTCCTTCCTTGATCAACCTCTTCAATCTCAACAAATGCATCCCTCCACCTTTCATTATTGAGATGTATTCCCATCTTTCCAAAGCCAGCATCAACATTTTCTCTATAGCCAGGCACACTATCCCCCCCACTCCCACCTGGTTTATACCCCCCCCCCCCCAAGTATTCCTAGGCCTCACCTCCTACACGAAAGCTCTTCAGAACCCAGTTTTATTTGCTCCAAATACTGCCAACTCAGTAGACACTTCCACGACTACTCCTTCCTCTTCACCGACAGTTCCACACAAACATGCTCCTCTGCAGCCGTTGCCGCCCGTCCCGGCCTCGCCCTTTCTTTAAGATTACAAGATGGAGCCTCCATCTATTCTGTTGAAGCAAAGGCTATCCTCCTAGTTTGAAACTTCGCAGAACTCTCCTTCAGCTTCGTCATCTTCTCTGACTCCAAATCAGTTCTCACAAGCTTTCTTAAAGAGGTCATGCCATGGGCACATTTCACTTATTGGAATGAAATATTTGGACAATTTGATAGACAAATATATAACAAAATTAGCATGAAATAAAAGCAATTCGCAAAGAAAATATTAATCAAAATCATGGACTATGCCACAATCAGAACCCAAAGGGCAAAAAGTGAATCACTGCAGTGATAAGCCATGTGACGCTATTGCATGCACGAAGCGACTCCCATTAACCACACAAATAGCGCATACACACACTGATCATATTACACACTGTTTGTTACAAGCATCATATCATTAATTTGTTATCATCTGAAAATAAAATACAAAATACATCAGAAATGTCTGAAAGGCCGGAAGATATCTCAGAGGAAATAGATTTAAATTTGTCTTGCTCTTCATCAAGTTTTAAGACTTAAATTTGTCTTGCTCTTTATCCAATTTTGATGAGAGTGAGGATGAAAATAGTGACGAAGAAGAGGAAGTATTTGGTCTGCAACCATACCAATTTGAGCCATTGGCAGCTGCGAGAGGTGGTGCTGAAGATGGTGTGGAAGACGAAGTTCCTGGGGTTGATAGGCTCCAAATTGCCTTTGATGAATGGTCAGTATCCTGTACCTAAAATTACGTATTTGTATATAACAAATTCCGCGTTCTTTTGTCTCTTATTACAAAGAAAATCCTTGTCGGATCGCAACATTGATTTCACAGAACTACTACTAGAAGTATGCTGCTACTACAAGTACTCACCGCCTTGACATGGAGTTGAAGAAGTGATGATGCCAGACCGATCCCCAAGATCTTCTGTTGGTTTCCTTTTGATTGTGGGTACTTTCCAAGCAGAAGTACCCTTTCCCTGCTGCCGCTTGGACTGCCAAGACCAAATCTTTCTTTCAATTCATGCGAACTGTCAAAGCAATCCGGCTCTAAATGATCACTACATATATAGCTGTAGTCCGTACATACAAAATCTGATCAAGTATTCTTCACAAAATCAATCCATATTTTATGGATTGAGGACTCTGTAAAAACTCAGACCTTCTCTTTTGGTGTTATTACACCCGCCAACCACACATCAAACCAGCATTTTGACAAAGTAAATCAAAATTCACAATTTTCCGTGATGACAAACAGTAAAAGTATGATTGTAACCTCCGACAATTACGTATCATATGTGTACAGTGTACAGACACTAGCTGTTCATTATGGATGGAATGTCGGTTTAAGCAATGACGTCATTGGTGGGAAGGTGAAACTGCTTATTTTTTCGAGCACCGGCGGGATGGTATTTTTTCATTTGCTATTTTCTTTGTGAAAAAATGATTTTGTGATAAAAAATTAATATATTTGTCTATCAAATGGTCCAACTATTTCATTCCAATAAGTGAAATGTGCCTGTGTCATGACCTCGTTAACATGCTCTGGTCTAGTCTACTTATTTTACCAATCTTAAACAAAATTTATGCTCTCTCTTCCTCATGGAAGAAAATCATCTTCTTCTGGATTCCCAGCCACGTCGGTGTCACTGGGAACAAAAGAGCCGACAGAGCAGCCAACAACACTCTGTCGAACAATATTTCACCAATCCTTATTTTTTCTCTTCTTCCCATCCCCTCTCCCATCCCTTTCTGTCCTAGCTCCTGCACCCTAAATTTTTAACACCCTCTTAGCACATTTGACCAGCTGTCTTGGTGCCGTTAAACATCAACAAATCAATCTTTCTCTCTACCCATTTATTTTTAAAAGTCTTTAACATAACCCCCATCAAAAAGTTTGAAGATCTGTTTGAACTCTTTCAAATGATACCAGAATTACTGCCGTGGTCCTATCTGACACGGTAAAATGATTTTTTGAAAAGTGCATGTAAAATTGGTCGTATCCCAACCGATTGGAAAATAAAGGGTTAAACGAACGGAAACCGACCGTTTAAACATTTAGGCTTATAAACGAATATGCACAACCTTTTTTCATGTTATGTCAAATATTTCATAATATGCAATGGCATAACAGTTAATACAAGATCTTTCAACATTAAAACAAACAAAAAATGCATCACCACCACACAACCAAATGTTTGGTTCTGGTTCTTCTTTTGTTTAGGGAAAAAATATTCCTGCTAATTTCTGCAGTCATAACCACCAGAACCATGCATTTTTCCAGGTCTAGAGTTATCATATTTCTGATGATAGCATATTTTCTTTAATTTTCACCAGGAATTCATGAAGACCACTGTGGATTTGGGTGATTTGTTAGGTTTCTACTTCATCTTAATAAACATCTCTGCTAAAGGAGAGCAGAAATTCCTGATTGCTGGTATGGGATGGGCTTCAGCTGAATTTGCTGTCACTAGATTTGTACCATTCTGGATGGGAGCAAGAGGAACAGAGTTTGACTGGAAATACATTCAGATGAGTTTAGAATCAAATGTTAACTTGGTATGTTCTGTTTTCCTTTTTGTCTCAGTGTATGTGCTTATAGTAACAAGTACCAAAGTCTTAAACTTTTCTGTTTGTGTAACCATTAGAAGAGCATTAGGATCAAGAGTAAAACATATAGACAGGTAGAAACAACATAAGCTAAGTTGATTTAAAATCCACTAAAAAACATGAAGAAAGCAAAAAATGTCATCACATTTTGTTATAATTGGCTATTTACAGCTTTTTGAAATTTTGTGTCCAAATATGAACACATTTTTGTGTTACTCTCAGACCCCTAGCTTTGCTGTCTCTAAAAGAGGTACAATTTTTCATATTTACTTCTAGTTATACCTTACCTTCCATGCTATTAAATGCAATCTGGTCACATGACCTGATTCTAACGCACTTCTAACCAACCTTATAAACGTACTTACCAGCCAAGCCCTGACCTCCATATTACCTCTACTAACTCTCACTCTTTTCAGCGCGTTGTTTGCAACAACATTGCTGGAAGTGGTCATTTTTTCTTTTAATTAATTTACCCTCTTTCTAACAATTTTCTCTTTTGCAGCTTCTAACTGGCAGGTTTTTCTGCTGCTCTATCTTATCCGGTTCACCTTTTCCAGTCTCCTAGGTAAGACGAGGTAGCCATGGGCCCGGGTTTTCTTCAATCTGACTTCCAGGACTTTCCCGTGTAGCCTACACTTAGGATAGAGTGTTTTTGTCTCCATCTGCGCAAAGCGGGTGGCTAGTTCGAGAGTGTCCCACTCTCGTGGCGGGTGTTTTTAGGCCCTAGAGCACCAGGTGTGCCTGTCTAGTGGACCTTTTGCCCCTGGGTTTAGGTGTTTTTCACCCTCGGCCCTGCCCTTCAATGAGGAGAGCCTAGCATTATACTATGCATTGTATTTACATGTTAGGATATCTTCAGTACATGTTCTCGTATGCATTAGGCCAATTTTTTCATTTGATGTTGGCGCATGCGCATTGGGTTGACATTACCACAGAGGGTTCAAAGAGTCGGCTTCTTACAGCTCCAAGGAGCTACAGTTGTTACAAGAGAGCCTATATTATAATTAACGTTACCGGTGTATATCGTGTTTTCGTTTTTCTCGCATAAAATTAAGACAAAGTTTTAAATTTTCAAGCTTGAATTTTGGGGCATTGGAGAGACCAGGAGGGGGTCTCTCCGACGTCCTATTTACAGGAGATCTAATCTCTTCTTTTTATCTCCACAGACGCCAAGTTATTTAGTGGTTTGTGTTTTCCACGCTACCCATAGGCTAATAAAGTTTTTACGTTTTGATGCTTTTTCTTGGGTTCTAAAAATTTTTTCAGATAGAGAATTTTTCTGTTAATTTTTTTGATGTACTAAGTTGCTATGCCTTGTCTCGCTATAAGCGTGATCGAAGGATCATAGGTACATCCCCTGTAGGGGTGTCTTGGTGTATTTGTATATGTATGCATTCATATATATATATATATATATATATATATCTTTCTTTTTCAGAAAATATAAATCAAATTAGTCTCAGAGCTTCTACTTAGGCTATGGCCACCTTCTCGATAAGATTACTGAGTTGTAAAGGCCTGTGTTCATAGTTTACTGTGTTAAATTTTTCCTGATTAACCCCCTGCCTCTGACTTGATAGATTACTGAGTCAGTAGTGCCATGGGTGCGGTCTATCAGACGTAAGTTACCTGAGTTTATATTGATAAACTAAGTGGCGTCCTAAAGAAGACATCACTTAGAATATAAACCATTATAAAGAAGCGCCCCCTTCTCGATAAGATTACTGAGTTAAGAGCGGCGCCTGTTTTTAGTGAAGTAAACCCTTTGTATACCGCTGTGGTCCACGGTTCCGCGATAGGGACCGGCAGGGCCAAGTAAAGGCGACGCCCAAAGAGGTTATACATGAGTCACAAGTGATTTCACGGGTCCTTTCTGGTCCGTACGGCTCCGGTGATCGGATACTTATGGCTCCACGGCCCGTGGTGAGGGCTCCGTATGGGTCCTTTGGACGGTTCCATACAGCTCCATGGTCTGTGTTTATGGCTCCGTTGGTCCATTGGATGGTTCCATACGGGATAACGTACACCGTACAATTAACCCGGAAATACACCCGCTAGCTAGAAGCTACGTGGTAAGGTGACAAGTGACAATCTTCGCAAGAAGTATAGCACCACGAAAGTTATTTTCTTTTTGGTCTTGTAGCCATTAGCTACGCAGTTCCACGGCCGAGTGAATGCTATTAATAAGATTGTCCGCGTTGAACGTTACAGTTCCACAATTATTTTCACCAGTATTATGGACACGGAGGACAGGTTCCCGAGTGTCGGTGCATTACGCACCCAAGATGTCCCACGATGCAAACGCTTCTTTAAATTATGCCCCGGTGACATTTTTTCTCACGTGTTACGCGTGCAGATTATCCTGCGAGTCCAACCCTTGTACTCTATGCAGCAATTGGAATCAAGCGGCGTGGTCGGAGCACAGACTCCACCGCGATTGGCACTTTCAAAGAGCGGCCGATTGAGTGGAGAAGCGACGGTCAGATAGGCCGTCTTTGTCTTACCCCCGCCGCCGCTGCCACCCAAGCTTAAAGTGCAGCCCCTCCCGTCCGGGAGGCGGGGCCACCGCCCACTCTCAGCAGGGCACCCGACGACGGGCCCCACAGCTGAGTAGGCATACGCTAACACATACCCCAGTGGTGCCAATCGCTGTTGACAGAGCCCTACCCTCCCATCCCACCGGTAAGGTCTCCTGAACAAGGCAGGCCCCAGAGGAGAGACAGGGATCGGGACAGTGCATACAGGGAGAGACAAAGAGTTGACGTCACCAGTCCTCTTCCTCCTCCTCCTCCTCTTCTCATCCTCCTCTGAACCCAGGCGGAGGCGTAGGAAGCGACGCAGGGGTAACCCCCTCGAGGATCCCACCTTTTAGGACACACTCAAGAAAACACTTGAGACTGGTGTCCCAGGCACTGGAGTGGAGTCTACCACCTCCTGCTACTCGCCCCCCACCTACCGCCTTCTGCTCCTTGCCCCCCGGCAGCTACCACTGCCGCAGCTTGGCATCCCCCTGACTCTGAGGTCTTGGAGGAGGATGACCTCGACATTAATTCATAAGGAGAAGAAGTCGATTTTTTGGCGTTTTGGATCCGGACACGGCACGGGACCACCCCCCAGAACGGCGGATTTCTCCTGCCGCCTCGGTTCAAGCTGTCCCCAGTGCTGCATCAGCAATGGAGATAGCACTGGATAAGACCCCCGTATCCTACCGGATACCGGACAAGGTCCTCTTCCCGCCACCTCTCCCAGTGGACCCCCTTTTACAAGGGGAGCTGGTTGCCCAACTTATGGACTTCGTAGAACGGGAAATCAAGCTGGATGTTACAGAAGCACCCCTCGTAGAGGCTGGCCCACAGTCTCAGCATAGACTGCTCAGCTCAGCTCAAGGGATACTAAACCAAAGGCTAGGCAATTTCCCATTGATGCCTCCCTGGTGTCTAGGGTTAGGCATTGGGCTAGGACCCCGGACAGGGACTGGACAGCCTACAACAAACAAGTTGATAAGGCCACGCGTGTTTAACCAGCTGCCTATCAGGCGCTCTTAAACACCCCTCTAATCCCGGCAGGTGTGGCAACTCCTCCGCCAGCCGGCAAGCGACTTCGCAGCGGTGTGCAGCTTCGTGGTCAGGGCTAAGAAATTTCTTAACCTGCGATCCAGCAGAGGGAAGATTCTCTAGCAGCTGTCGACCAGGCTGTACGGCTGGGTTTTAAATACCAGGCCCTTGCCGTATGGGTGACAGAGGGCTTAGACTCAGTTTTGTGTAGGCATCTACCAGCCGACGTCCTTACAAAGACCCTGTGACAGTCGACCAACTCACCCAAGCCTCCACAAAGGTAGTCTGGGAGAGGCGCAAGAATGTTCTCCCTCTCCTTGGACTCTCTGACGCCACTCAAGCGGACCTTCGGCGGTTGCCAACAGAAGGCCCGGACCTATTTGCAGGTCACTTCCGAGATGTTCTGTCACGCCAAGCTGACCACCAGAACGATCTTCTGAAGACTCAGAAGCTCTTAGCGAAGACGAAGTCTTTTTCTTCTCTTCCCACACATCGCCGCCCTTCAGCCCCCATACGAGGCCGAGGTGCGTTTGACCAGCGGCGGACCCGGCGTCGCCATGACACAGTCACGGGCCCTATACAGCTTCTTCCTCTCGCCAGGAGTCCACTTCATGGACTGGCAGAGAAAACGTGGCAGGGATCGGTCAATGCTCCTTCCCCTCTGCATGCAGAACGGGTACCTCCTCCTCCTGAGGGAGGGGGAGGGGCAAGAGACAGCGTTTTGACCCACCCCCGACGCTCCCTTTGAACAACGTTCCAATCGGGGGATGTTTGTGGAAATTTTCAGAGGTATGGGAGAGAGTCACCACAGACAATTGGGTGCTACGAACCATTTGGTAGGGTTACCGTCTAGAGTTCACAACTCTCCGCCCCAGGGAGGTCTTTCGCCCCACCCCATGCAACCACGCAAAGTTGTTGAGGAATCCCTTGTGTTACAGGGTCTTTTGGAGGCAGCTGCCCAAATGGCAGATCTTCCACTTTGGGGATGGCACAGGACTGAATGTTCCGAGACTGGTGCCGGGATAGATCAGTTTCTCCGCATACGATGTAGCGGATTTTTTGTTGGTCCAGTTTAACCTGAATAAATCCATCAATACAGTCAAGGGGTTCAGGACAGCCATAGCAATGCAGGTGGTTCTTGAGACATTGGCACAGGCTCCGTTTTGACCCTTTGCCAGAATGTTCTTTCAAGGAACTGACAATCAAAATGGTATTTTTACTCTCCGTGGCCTCGGCTAGATGTAGAGGCGCCACTTACACGCTTTCACTGAAAGAAGGCCATATTTGCTTTGAATCAGGGGGCGTTTGACTCGGGGCCCGACCCGGCCGTCTTAGCCAAGAATCAGAAATTAAAGTTTTCAATGGAACCTATTTTCCTTCCGTCACTCGCTACGTTTTCTGACAAGACAGAGGACAAGGTCTGGTGTCTTGTTCGATGTCAAGGTCTGGTGTCTTGTTCGATGTCTTAAACACTATATCAAACGTACGCAATCTTTTCGGAACAACGTCACCGCTTTATTCGTGTCCTTACAAAAGCCGTATCGCGTCGTCCTGCGTGATATGATATGATTGTTTAGGTGATCACGTACAGTAAATCCGCGTTATTTATGGAACGTTCGGTTAAGGCACATCAGGTACCAGGCATAGCTACATCAATTGCACTTTTTGGTGGGGTTCCCCTTAACAAGATTCTTTGTGCTGCGTTATGGAAAGCACCACCTACGTTCGTCTCCGCATATCTGAAGGATATACTGGACTATCAAGGCGGAGTTGCAAGGGCCGTTCTTTCTAGAGGAGGACCACTCCTTTCTTGAGGTGAATATTCTTTAATCATTCACGTTCTCTCGTTCTGTTAGAGTTTTTACGTTGATTTTCTTAACGTTTTAATCGTTCATTAACGAATTCGTTCATTAACAGATTTGTTCATTAACGGATTTCGGCCGCTGTTCTGGCACGTTTTTTTCGTTTCTTTTTACTAACGAAAATTTTTCGCTGTTGTTCGGGCTCTTGTTATTTCGTTTATTCATACTAACGAAACTTTGCCGTTGTTTTGGCGATTGTTCTTTCGTTATTTCACTAACGGAACTTTGCCGGTCTTTGGCGCCTTTTATTTTGTTTATGTTTTACTAACGCGGTTCTGGCAGTTTCTGCTTAGTTTAACTTTACAGACGGTTTGATCACTTCATGCTTTCCTTAACCGCTCCAGTCCTCTGACGAACCTGGTGAGTTTCCGTCATGACGTTTCGAGCGTTGTTTACACTTTGATTCTGTTTACTAACGGTTTGCGTTCGCATGTTTTCACGGATGATTAACCTTTGTTTTGTAGACGTTTTACCTAGGTTATTCTCGACAGAGTGCTCTTTGTTTTCTTGTCATAACTAGCAGTGGATTACTGTTTTTGATAGTTCCTTTTCGGAGGTCTTTCGTCCTTAAGAGGAGAAGGAATTTCGTCCCTTAAGTGGGATAAGACTAGTGCGAGTTTTAGTATCAGCCTTTAAAAGATTTTTTTTTTTTTTAAATGTGCTGCGACCTGAACTCCCTTTCTATCCTAAGTTGCAATCTGATTGCATATTAATAGCATGGAAGGTAAGGTATAACTAGAAGTAAATTTAACTCGTTAAGCGTAGCAGGGATATTTACAAGAATTATACTTACCTTCCATGCATCCCGGCCCACCTCCCCTCTCGTTCAGGCCTTGGTAAAAAGTAAATTGAGGGTTAGTAGAGGTAATATGGAGGTCAGTGCTTGGCTGGTAACTATGTTTTTAAGGGCGGTTAGAAGTGCATTACAATCAGGTCATGTGACCAGATTGCATATTAATAGCATGGAAGGTAAGTATAACTCTCATAAATCTCCCCGCTACGCTTAGCGGGGTAAACTTAACAGTCAGTTCCCAACTCACTAAAAAGTCACTTCGTTTCTTCTTTACGTATTCCACCCACTCGGAATTATGAATATATAATGAGCTGAAATAAGCCATTTACCGATGAAGATTACCGAGTTTGTAATTCCATAAATCGTTATTAATCAATGAAATCTTAGTAGAAAAGGGATGTGAAAAACTATTCGCAATCATTTAAAGAATTAAAATTATGGCAGAACATATCAAATTTTATGAGATTAAACAAGGGTCAAAAATCGGCTTCTGGAAATCGTGGTCAAAAATTTATTTTCTTATCCCAGCCCAAAAAGATCTTCACATACTATTATTATACTGAATATTATAGTGCTAAAATTTATGGAGAAAAAAAACATGCCCATAAGTACTGTACATGAAATGTAATATAAATTAGTATAATTTAGTATAATTAGATATGTTTTAAAAGTGTACAAATCACAACATATGTGTTGGGAAATTTCCTTTTCTATCCAAATATGTAAAGATCTCTGGAAGCGGGTCAGGAGCTCGCAAGTTCTGAACCCAATTTCGGCGAAATCATCTTGATGAAGCCAACTGATCGTGCGATGCATTGTGATTGGACATAACATGGTCACATATGGTATTGTTTACATGCAAAGTCTTGCACTATGATTTCTCGATACTGACAAATTTTTGTCATGTTTTACTTCACATTTCTTCATAAATTTAAACCTATTTGGCATGCTGGAGCATTAAACAAAAGAATAAAGTAATTAATAATTTCTTATTAGGATTTTAAAGAGAAATGGGGGGGGGGGGAATTAATCTTGTAAAGTGGGTTAATTAGAGGAAGCTTTTGTAGGCCTACAGCAATTGTATCATTATCGCTCCTGTGAAGTGCAGATAGTACACAAGTAGTGCTCTCCCACAGCGTGTGCAACAAGAGCGACGTAACTTCTATCTGATTCTTTTCTTTCTTAATATTTCGCTCCGTTTTTTACTTTACTTTGCACAAATTTTGTTTTATATCATCATTTTCGGATTTTTTTCTCTGTGGATGGGCTTTTGTTTTTAGTGAGATCGTTTCCTTTTATATTTTCCCTTTCGTTCTGACCAGACTTTTCGCGCCTTCGGTACAAGTATAGTGGTCCTAATATAGTAGTTCCACGATATTTTTTTTTTTCTGCCTTGGGTCTCGGCCCTTGGGTTTTTTTTCACGATGACTAAACGCTTTTGCCTTGACCTTGACCCTCCCTCCCCTCCCCGTGACCCACCTACTACCACTGTTAACCATTATTTAGCCTCAATTTCTAAAATCTTTATAATACAGGCCACAAATAAAGAAGATAATTTCAAGAAAGTTTCCCCATTCCTAATCCACAAGGCATTCCAAGGCCTTGTTGGTACCCTCCCTAAAGTCTCCACCCTCAGATCCGGCAATCTCCTGGTGCACTGCATCAGAGATATTCAAGCTATCACCCTCCTCAAGATTAAAACCCTAGCTAATACAGGTATTGACGTTACTGTCACCCCCCACCGTTCCCTAAACTACAGTAAAGGTGTGGTCAGATCCAGGGATCTGGCCTACCTAACGGATGAAGACCTCGTGAACGAACTAACCAGCCAAAATGTCACAGAAGCCCTTCGTCTCGTACTCAAGAGAGACGTTGCCGAAACACCCACTAACACCATTTTCCTAACTTTTTCCACACCAACTCTCCCCTCCCACACAACAGCAGGCTACTTAAGGATCCCAGTCACCCCTTACATCCCAAACCCCCACCGTTGCCATAAGTGCCAGAGGTATGGCCATGGGAAAAACTCCTGCCGCAGCCAAGCGCGCTGTGGCATCTGTAGAGCCCTAAACCATGACAGCACCTCCTGCACCAGCACCCCACACTGCATGAATTGCAGCGGTACCCATCCAGCAAACCATCCCTCCTTCTCTAAAGACTGCCCCACCTGGCTCCAAGAAAAACAAATAACCAAACTAAAATCCCTTTACCCCAACATCACATACCCAGAGGCCAGGAAGCAATTTCTCGCTTCACTGCACACTAAACCATCCTACTCGAGCGTAGTCTCCTCCAACACCAATAATGCCCCCCCTAACACAAAAAAAACTGACTCGCATACCCAAACAGACCTCACCTGGCTCTTCTTACCAAGTCCTAAGCCCATCACCATTGACAACAAACAAACCACACCTACTACCCAAACGACCTCCACCTCCACCACTTCTTCCCCTAACCTTCCTTCCTCCTCAAAGACTTCCGCCATCCCCTACGTCAACACATCTAATGCCAACAAACTCAAGCCAACGTGGCTAACAGTAACAGTCACCCAATCAACAAGCAACAAACCAAGAAACAACCAATAAACAAACAGTCCACCATCCACACCCACACTAATAACACGGAAGAGAACATGGATTGTTCGGTTACCGAACATACTTTTCGTCCAACTGTCAAAAATAACCGTTCCCAAAGAAATAGGGACAAATCCAAAGAGAAAATTAACCAGCTCAGACCGAACAGATCCTCCTCAAGATAACCCTATGCCTCCTTATGGCGTGCAACATAAACGATAGAAATAACATTCTCAACATCATACAATGGAACATAAGAAGCCTTAAGGCCAATTCTGAAGAAATTGACCTTCTGGCCACTACCTTCAACCGGGTCATCTTCTGCCTACAAGAAACTTTCTTAAAAACCACCAACCATTACTCCCTCAACAACTTCGCTTGCTATCACAAACATAAAGTGGACGCCGACAGGGCCTGTGGGGGCGTCTCCATTCTCGTAAGACACTATATCCCGCACAGCCCTGTTCAAGTGCACACCGACCTTCAGGCCATCTGTATATCTATCTCCCTCCACAAAACTTTCACTCTTTGCAATATCTATCTCCTCCCCCCAACACCAACATTCAGCCAACCAGCCTTAACAACCTCATCTTTCAGCTCCCCTCCCCCTTCATCCTCCTTGGTGACTTCAACGCTCACAACCCTCTGTGGGGCTCTGTTACCACCACCCCCAGAGGCAAGCTCATCGAGAACACTCTTCGCCAGCACAGCCTCTCCTTGCTCAACACTAACTCCCCGACCTGCCTTCACCCTGCCACAGGTTCCCTTACGTGTATTGACCTGTCTATCTGTTCCCCCAAGCTCCTCTCTGATTTTAGCTGGAGAGTCACTGCTGACCTCTGTGGTAGTGATCATTACCCTCTTCTTATACACTCCAAGCTTCAAACCCCCACTGACCACACCCCAAATTGGAACCTTGAGAAGGCTGACTGGCCCCTTTTTGAAACCCTCTGTAACTCACACCTCTCCCCCCATCTCCTTGAGGATAAGGAACCCATGTCAAACTTTAGTAATATCCTTATCAACATCGCCACCTGCTCAATTCCCAAAACCTCCAAACCCCAAAATCATCCTTCCAACCCCTGGTTCTCTGATGACTGCAAAACCGCCATCAAGAAGAGGAAAATAACCTCAACCTCTTTCGCATCAGCCGTGCCAAGGCCAGACGCACTATCAAGGACAGTAGAACTAACACTTGGAACAACTTCATCTCTTCTCTCACCACCAACACCCCCACTAAGAAGATTTAGAGAATGGTTAACAGCTTCCACGGCAGAGTGGGCAAATCTCCCATCTCTCTCAGAATGGTGACCTTCTCACTGCAAAAAAGGACATCGTAAACACCTCACCGCCACTTTCAGCAACATCTCATCCTCGACCAACTACTCCAATGTCTTCAAAACCAAAAAAAGCTTCTGATGAAGCCCGGAAAATCACTTCTTTTTTTCCGACAACTCCGAAAGCTACAATGCCCTTCTCACCCTCTCTGAATTAAAGCTAGCCATCCACGACGCTGGCTGTACCTCCAAGGGCCCAGATAACATCCCCTACCAGTTCCTGAAACACCTTCCCATCAAGACCACCACTACCCTACTCACAATCTTCAACAACATTTGGACCTCGCACTCCTTTCCCCCTATATGGAGGACAGCTATTGTCATCCCCGACCTTAAACCGGGGAAAGACTGTACCGACTCCTCCAGCTACCGCCCCATCATCCTAACTTGCTGTCTCTGTAAAATTATGGAAAGGATCGTTAATCAGAGACTAAACTGGTTTCTTGAGACCAACAGAATCCTCTCCCCTGACCAAAGCGGCTTCCGAAAACGTCGCAATACCCTAGACCAGTTAATTACGCTCGACACCGCTATCCGAGAATCCTTTGCAAAAAAGGAACATCTCATTGCCATATTTTTTGACCTTGAGAAAGCTTTCGACACTACTTGGAAATACGGCATTACCCGCAAACTTCACACCATCGGCCTCAGAGGCCATCTCCCCATCTTTATTCAAAACTTCCTCTAATCCAGGCGGTTCCAAGTTCGTATTGGCCACACCCTCTCCAACCCGTACCCCCAAGAAGAGGGCGTCCCCCAAGGCAGCATCCTTTCTCCCACTCTCTTCAACCTGAGCATCAATGACATCGCTGATAACCTTGGCCCCAACATCTAATGTACTTTATATGTGGATGACTTCACCATCTTCTACTCCTCCCCTAGCTTTCCTATTGTTGAAAGTAGGCTCCAAACCAGCCTCGACCTGCCGCAAGACTGGAGCAACAAAAACGGTTTTAAATTCTCCAAAGACAAGACAGTCTGCATGCACTTTTGTCATTTCAACAACCTCCACCCCAACCCGAACTTTGTCTTCAATGGTAATCGCATCCCAAAAGTTGAACACACAAAGTTCCTGGGTCTAACTCTAGACCCTAAGCTTACCTACAAGCAACACATTACCAACATGAAACTGAAATGCGACAGCTCCCTCAACCTCCTCAGACTCCTCTCCAAGACCACTTGGGGTGCAAACGGCTTTGCTCTCCTCAAATTTTCAGGCTCACCATTCGTGCCAAGCTTGACTACGGCAATATTGTCTACTGTGTCGCTCACAACTCAAACCTTAACCACATCAACACCATCCAAAATAAAGCCCTCAGGCTTTGTCTAGGTGCTTACAGGACCTCCCCAATCACCAGCCTTCATGTTGCAGCCAACGAACCCCCACTTTCTACTTAGATGTAGAAAGCCTAGCCTATCCTATGCTTTTAGGGTCCTCACCAACACCCAGAACCCTGTTTACAACCTCATTAGGTACCCCAATTTCTCCACCCTCTTTGATAGGACTAAAACCCTATCCCCTCCCTTCAGCTTACGCATTAAATCAGACCTCTTCCATCTCGGCATCAACCTTACCACTCTCGGCACCTTCTCTTGGCCCACTTTCCTCCCTTCTGTCCACCAGGGCCTCTACACTTATCACAAAGCTCAAACCCATCCTAACCTTTTTATCAATCTCCACAACCAAGTCAAAGACCAACTCTCAAATTACACCTCCATCTATACTGATGGGTCCAAGGAGGGCAACAAGACAGCTGCTGCTGCGGTCATCCAAGACATCATTCTCAGTAGCAGACTTCCCGACTACTCATCCATCTTTTCAGCCGAGGCTAAGGCCATTCTCCTTGCCCTCAACTTTATTGAGTACTCCCCGCTCAGCCACTTTGTTATTTTCTCCGACTCAAAGGCTGTTCTTACTTCATAACTCAACCTTAAATGGGATAACCTCACATGCCACCTCCTTCTCCGCAAACTCCTTTCTTCCACCCTCTGCAGGAAAAGTATCCTTTTCTTCTGGATGCCCAGCCATGTTGGCATCCTGGGTAATGACAGGGCTGATGCAGCCGCTAAGCTTGCCCTCACCCTCCTCCCTGCCTCCTTTCCCAAAACCCTCTCTGACATCTAACCGCTTATCGCTTTCCTTGTTCGGGACCGCTGGCAAATCTCATGGAAGTCCCAAATTGATAACAAACTCCATGTCATCCAGCCCACAATTCGATCAAAGCCACCATCAACAACCTCTCTCGTATTGACAACGTTCATATTACCCGTCTTAGAATTGGTCACACTCATCTCACCCACTCCCACCTCCTTATTGGCTCCCCCCAACCCCTCTGCAACAATTGCCATTGCACCCTCACAATCCATCACGTTCTCCTTGCTTGCCCCCTGTACAACCTTCCCAGAGCTTCCCTTGCTCCCTACAACTCAATTGTGGAGTTCTTCCAGAAAAATCCTCTGGATAAATTTATTTCCTTCCTTCATCATGCCTCCCTCTACGACCATATCTAATTCTCCTCTTCCACCCCCTCTCTACTTTGTTTTTGTTTTAACCATGCACCTCCCCTCACGATCACAGCTTTCTGACATTTTGTCCTTAAATTTCTCTCATTCTCCCCCTGTTTCCTTTACTTTCTACCTCTAGAATGATCTGACCTCTCAGGCACAATTTGACCTTAGTTGTTGTGAAGCTGTTAAGCCATCACAAACAAACAAACAAACAAACAAGTAGTGAAGTACTTGCAGTTTTATTTGGGATACCTTGAATTTTTCAAGCTGGCATATGAGAATAAATAACTACACAAATGCTATAATGAACCATGAATCAATTTTAATTTTATAGCAGAGTTTTTTATTCTGGCTATAAAACTAGTCCCATCAAATTGAAAGAAAATTTCAGCTTGGTGTGTAGAGGAAAGGAACTACTACAGGGATGTTCATATCAGCTCAAATAAATACTCTTTACTACAGCTAATCGATCAAAAACAAACAGATATCAATTAATTGTTAACAAGTAATTTCAATCAATATGGTTGCAGCTCAGGGTTTTTCATTTCTTGGAAATTTCCATTATACATTTTTGAATCATTCATAATTTTTTTAGAGCTAGCTGCACAGTAACAAATGTGGAACAAAAATGTTCCGTATCTGTACTACTCCCTTGTTATTAAAGAAAACCAATATTAACTTTCATGGATCTACTTTACATACACATATTCAGAAGTTCCCTGGCTTATACAACTAAATTTCTCAGCAGTCTCTACTAGTCTCCCAAGACCAAAGTTGTGAATAAAGTCAAAAAGAGAAAGCACTGAAAAGAATTGGCAAGACTCAAAGATTTAAGGAAATCAGTCAAGAGCAGCATGAAAAGATCACATGAAGAGTAAGTTGAAGGTATGCTGGAAAATACTACAACTGAATCTCTGAAAAGTTTTGGCAATTCATAAACAGCCAGAAAGAAGATAGTGGTGGAATAAATGAGTGCCCTGAAAACTGACCAAAGCTTGGCTCGTAACAGTACCGACAAGCTAAAGCCTTGAATAGGCAATACTAGTCTGTGTTTACAAGGGAAGACATCACAGCTCTCCCTGACAAAGGACCTAGTCAATACACTGCAATGCCCAGGATAACCTTTACTTATACTGGCATTGAAAAGTTGTTGATGAATTGAATCCCCATAAGGCATATGGACCTGACCTTATTCCAGTCCACATACTCAAAGAAGCAGCTGAACAAATTGCTCCACTTCTACAACTTTTATTCACAAAATCATATGAAACATGTACTCTGCCAATAGATTAGTCAACATCATTACAATCTACCAACATCATTGGTCAACATCATCGCAATCCACCAACATCATTGGTCAACATCATCGCAATCCACCAACATCATTGGTCAACATCATCGCAATCTACAAGAAAGGGAACAGAGGTGAACCAGCTAATTACCATCTGTTATCACTAACCTGTATAATAACCAAGCTCATGGAAGACATCCTATTTCATGCAATAATGGCTCACTTAGACAGGAATGAGGTTTTAGCAGGGTATCAGCATGTATTCAGACAAAAACACTCAATTCAATCTCAACTGATCATCACCTTCAAAGAAAAATCCAGGTCACTGGACAGAAACAACCAAATAGACTTACTGATACTTGATATTCTCCAAAGCTTTTGACACAGTTGTACACCAAAGGTTATTGATGAAGATAGATTCTATGGCATCCGAGATAAAACCAAAGCATGGATAGAGACCTGGCTTGCTAATAGAACCCAGACAGTTGTTGATGGAGAAGCATCTTCAATGGTTCATGTAGATTCTGTTGTGCCTCAGCCAACCGTTGGAGCCACTGCTGTTCCTAAATGACATTGGAGATTAGATCAAAATTGTTTGCCGATGATTGTCTTCTGTTCTGCACTATTTCAACAACTGATGATGTCTCTATACTTCAGAATGACATAGACCACTTGAAAAAATGGACTGATCAGTGGCAAATGAAATTTAATGCAAAATAAAATGCTACACCATGAGGATCCATAGAAAGAAAAACCCAGTCATTCAAATGTATGAAATGGGATCCGATGTGCTGCTAAGAATGTCCAGCCAGGCCTATGGCATTAAAATCCAAGAGATACTAAGTTGGAAACTTTACATTGAAGCTCCAGTTTGGGGGTGGGGGGATGGGAGGCATTTTTATATGTGGGTTAATCCATGTCAAATCATCCAAAAAATGAAAAGAAATACACCACAATCTCAAATTTTGTTCAAAATTGGTATGTGTAATGTTTATTACCAAAAAAAAAGTCAAATTTCATTTTTTAGCGAAATCAGGCCTACGGATCAAAAGTTACGGACTGTCAAATATTGCAGAAAATCATAAAAATGGGCCAGGCCCACAAACTTTAAATTATCCAAAACTCGAAAAGTGAAAGTTAAAATGTTGATGGGAAAGGTGTCATTTTAAAGGTAATGTATTAGGGATTAAGAATCCATTGTCAGATTACATAAATAACATGAGACAACATTTCAGAAATTATAAAACCTCAATTTTTTTATGTTTTTATTATTATTTAAAAACTCGTACATCCCTGCATGGTCGTAAAATGTATCAAATTGGTAAGATAAATTCGTTAACAATTCACACCCTGCAAAAAATATTCAAAAAATTACTTCCATGGTTGCAAAATTGGGGGAAATTTGAGACACCTTAAATAAAAATTTGAGGCCTTAAATGAAATTTTAGTCGTTTTTTAATACCAAAAGGTAAGTTAAATCAAATTATTAACATGGTCTAACATGGCTCTTAAAATTGCTACAAATTTTCTCAGATTTTGCACCTTAAAAGGAAGAAAGTTTTTAAAAAAATTTTTGCTGGGAATGAATTGCTAACAAATTTATCTTGTCATTTTAAGAGTTTCCATGACCAGGGATGTGAGAGTTTTTAAATAAGAGTAAAATTCAACAAGATTTGAGGTTTTTCCTATGTAGCCTTAACACTAATGACCCCTATGGTTGCCATTTTAAGTTTAGCCTTTAGAGAGTGGTGTAGCATGGTGAAAAATTGTTTTTGCTCAAGATTCACAGTACATTATTATTTCATTTGTGATTCAGTTTCTTTCAAAGGCAGCCACTATTTTGAGTTCATCCTTTTTTAATCTTGGAATTTAACATTTGAGCTTTGACATTTAGTTTATAGCAGGGGAAATCTGGAATCTGGAATCTTTAAAGAACATAACTTGGTGGTATTTATATTACTTCAAATCTTTATAAGGAAATAAGAACTGGAACAATAATGCTGCCATTTACATAGAGTAGGGTAAGAAAAGAGTAATAAAGCCATTTTTTTCACTTTTTATTTCAACTTTACAGGATGATAAATATTAGTGCTGTCACGATATGTCCATCATCGAGATTTTATTTTTTCCCTACCATACTACCATATCAGATTGTGTGATATGCCATTTTCATATATATAAATATATATATATATATATATATATATATATATATATATATATATATATATATATATATATATATATATATATATATATATATATATATATATATATATTTATATATATATATATATATATATATATATATATATATATATATATATATATATATATATATATATATATATATATATATATATATATATATATATATATATATATATATATATATATATATATATATATATATAGAGAGAGAGAGAGAGAGAGATAGATCTATATATATATATATATATGTATAGAGATAGATCTATATATATATATATATATATATATGTATAGAGATAGATCTATATATATATATATATATATATATATATATATATGTATATATATATAGAGAGAGAGATAGATCTATATATATATATATATATATATATATATATATATATATATATATATATATATATATATATATATATATATATATATATATATATATATATACATATACATATATATATATATATATATATATATATATATATATATATATATATATATATATATATATATATATATATATATATATATATATATATATATATATATATATATATATATATATATATATATATATATATATATATATATATATATATATATATATATATATATATATATATATATATATATATATATATATATATATATATATATATATATATATATATATATATATATATATATATATATATATATATATATAACAAAAAATTGTGAAACAGAATTTCAGGAACATTTCAAAAGCCTGAGATTTTAACATAATATGTGTATAGTGTATCTGATTATTTTATGCCTCCTTTCCTTAGATCTTAAAGTTTATAGAAATTTTTGATCTGTATGCTGACAATCCAAGCAGTTTTTAAAAATTCATAATAATAACATCATATATTGCGATATAGTGTGATACATATGTCGCAACCACTTTTCTTACAAATTATAGGTAAGATATCAAAGATTTTAAAATTTGAAATTTTGAACAAAACAAAATTGTTCCACAAGGTCAAAGTAAAGGTCAAATGATCAATCATTTATTTATGTTGCCTACTTGGAATATGACAATGTATTCTTAACCCCTATTTCATTACCTTTAAAATGACACCTTTCCCATCAATATTCACTTTTCGAGTTGGGGGTCTCTAAATTATTTGGGCCCAGCCAATTTTTATGATTTTTTGCAATATTAAACTGCCAGATTTCGCTCGAAATTGAAATTTGGCTTTTTTTGGTGATAACAGTGGCATATTTGAGAAAATTCTGAGATGATGGTGTATTTTCCATTTGGTGATTTGACATGGAATGACTCTTTACAAACGACATTTTAATGGATATGGATAAAGGATTGTGTACCATGATGACCCTTTTTGATTTATCTGCTGCCTTTGATACGGTGGACCCTAATATCCTTATGAATGTGATTGAGAAATGGTTTGGTGTTAAATGTGTTGCAAAAAGCTGGTTTGACAATTATCTCAACAGCTGCACTCAGTCTGTTTTATTTTGTGGTTGTCTTTCACAACCGACTGTTCTTACTTAAGAAGTTCCACAGGGGTCGTGCACTGGTCCTGATCTTTTTACAGTTTACGCGAGCACTCTGACCAAGACTATTTCCAGACACCTTCCCGCTGTTATGGGTTATGCTGACGACCATGCCTTATATCTTGCCTTTCAACCTGGAACTGAAGACTTGTCATTCCAATCAATGGAACATTGCCTACTTGATATTAAGAAATGGATGAATAGTAATCGATTAAAAATGAACGATACCAAAACTGAATTTATTCTATTTTGCACTCCCGACTCTTTTAAACAAATTGCAGAACAGTGATATCTCCATAGATTCCACAGTATTTAAAGGTCAAACTTCAGTTGAATATCTTGGAGTAACTCTCGATTCTACCATGTCTATGACAAAACACATCTCTGATATTTGTAAAATTGCTAGTCATAATTGATTTATTAGGAAAATTCATAAATGTTTAGATGCTGACTCTACTAAGAATATTGTTCATGGACTGTTATTTCTCACCTCGATTATTGTAATTCTCTTCTCTTTGGTCTACCTAAGTCATCACTAGCTAGATTACAACGAATTCAAAACAATGCTGCCAGACCTATTCTTAATTTAGACAATTAAATTAGCATAACAAATGCCTTCAAAACTTTACATTTGCTTCCAATTAATGCTCGGATTGAATTCCAACATTCTGATAACCACATACAATGCATTATATAACACTGGCCCGTCTTATATTAGTATTTTATTGTCTCGTCATAATTCACATTACTCTCTCCGCTCCCATAACTCAATACAATTAGCTGTTCCCCGTTTCCGTTGCAAAACGCTTGGCGACCAAGCTTTTGCTGTAGATGCTCCAAAACTTGGGAATTCCTTGCCACCTAATGTAAAACTTGCCGACAATGTTAAAAGATTTAAATGGAAACTTAAAACTTGACTCTTTCACCATTGTTATTCTCAGTTTTTACCGTTTTACTGGTTTTAGGCTTTGTTTACTTTTGCTGGTTTTTACATTTTTGTTCATGTATGTTATGGTTTTATAACCCTGTTATTTGTACTCTTGTTCACTTCACTTTTTGATAGTTTCTTACATTTTATTTGCAGTTTAATATCGCTTATCATTTTCTGA
The DNA here is from genome assembly GCA_020152595.1 of Chiridota heheva. NCBI lineage: Eukaryota > Metazoa > Echinodermata > Holothuroidea > Apodida > Chiridotidae > Chiridota > Chiridota heheva. The sequence goes on from JAIGNY010003538.1 coordinate 136,632, forward strand.
CATTTTAGTATCATTTTATGTAATTTCTTTACTTATTTGCTTTTATGTGTATATCTTACTCTTATTTGTACAGAGCCATAGAATATTTATATAGTTATGCGCACTTTATAATAATAATTATAATCATAATAATTATAATTATAAATATTTTTATAATAATAATAATAAATGATTAATAGTAATTAATAATAATAATCATAAATTAATAGTAATTAATCATTATGATTAATAACAATGTACCAACATGACCACAGCAACGATACAAACAAGTTAGGAACATTCCAAGTAAGGAATGTGTTGCTGTTTGGTCGAATAATTAAATGAGCAGACAATACGGCAGGGCAGGGCATAGTCGGCAGGGCAGGTGATGCTCATGTGCTGGGCAGAAGATACCCAGTGAATAATTAGGTACATAATATGCATTGGCTTTTTCATAGGCACAAATGCCATGGCTAAAGCACGGGACCTAATGAATGCAATAAGTAATGTATACCAAGCAGGTGAAATAGCTTTGGCACACAATACGTTGATAATGTAGATAATGTATGGTACATATGATTGATGAACATACAGTATATAGGCCTAGAATAACTTGCAAAGGTAATAGAATCACAAGGCAAAGTGCATGGTATAATAAAGACATGATAACCATAAGTACACAGAAGAGGCACTCAGAGAAAGTAAAAGGTACTTAAATGAAGTAAAGCAACTTAGTTGAAATAAAAATGATTAGCTGGCGAACTGGTTACTCCATAGCCCACATGATACATCTCTTCTGATGTAGCCAGACATGAAAGAATATTGCACATGTACATGTGGCCAGGACAAACAGCAAAGACCTAAAAACCAATCAAAATATTCCACAACACACAGAACTGAACCTGAAACACAAAGGAAATATACAATAGCTACACACAACCTGAGACAATGCAACTGAGGGAAGTACCAAACCGCTACAACATCATCACCAAAAACAATAGGGAACATTTTCCGACTATGGGCTATCACATATGACATGAACCCAATGTTCCGTTCTTGAGATATCGTGTTTACAAGCAAAGCTTCACAGACACACACACACACACCCACACACCCTTACATACACCCACACATGCCAACATGACTGCATAGGTTCCTATACTGATGCTGATAGCATTGGAACCAAAAAGCTTAAATACAATGAATCATCCTGATTGTGGTTGATTCCAAAGTTGAGTTTTTGTTTTAAGTATAATGAAAACACCCTTGAATTGGTAAAAATCTAATATTTAATATATATGGCTCCATGGTTCAATTTCAAAATGTGTATAGCTCCAGTAAATACACCCTGAAAAGGTTCCAACAACTCGAATCTTGAATGGGAATCTTCACAACCTCATGAATACACCACAGTTTGACAATTTAATTCCTGTTGGCTGTTTATTTCAACACGTCCCCAGGTTGAAAAAAACAGGGGTTGGTGTTGGAATCCTTTACAAAACCAGTCTTTCTGTATCAGCAAAATTGAACTTAGAAAATATGCATCATTTGAAGCAATTCATGCAGAGATTACTTCAAACTCACTCCCGTTTGTCAACATTTACCGACCGCCTGGACATGAATTCCCTACTTTTCTCCCTGAGTTTCAACGCATGATTACTGGATATCTTCTACATTCATCAGAGATCATATTCTGTGGTTCCCCTACTTTTTTCTCTGAGTTTCAATGCGTGATTACTGAATATCTTCTGCATTCATCAGAGATCATATTCTGTGGCTCTCCTTCTTTTCTCTCTTGAGTTTAAATGCGTGATTACTGAATATTTTCCACATCCATTTGAGATCATATTCTGTGGCGACTTCAACATACTGTACATGTTGATGACCCAAACAATTCTGCTGCAAATAATTTTTGAGACTGTCTTACATCTTTTGGACTGACTCAACATGTCAGAGAAGCATCCCATCGTTATATGTACATTGTTTAGATCAACTTGTGACTCATAATAATATTTCTAGTGTGTCAAATGTTGAGATTCATCCAGGACTGCCTGATCATTATACTATTATGTGTAATATCAATCTCCAGAAACCCCCACTACCTACTGTTACTACAAGAATGTGTAATTTAAAAGCAATTGACATCAAGCAATTTTCTGAGGATGTTCAAACAGCTTTATCTGATACACATCTTGAAGATGCAATTTGGATATGTGTATTGAAAAGTATGAATCTGTTCTCTGTGCAGCCTTAGATTGACATGCTCCAGTTAAGACAAGGACTATTAAACTTAAATCTGCTAGTCCTTGGTTAACGGAAGATATCCGATCTTCAAGAAAAATCTGTCGTCAACTTTAGCGCAAATAGATCCAGTCAAGGCTTGAAGTCAACCGGCAAGAGTTTTGTAAGCAACGTCTTGTTGTCACTAAGGTAATTGATCAGGCCAAGACAGTTTATTATTCTGCTCAGGTTGGTGATTGTTCCGGTGACCAGAAGAAACCTTTCAAAATTGTAAACACACTTCTACACAAACCAAAGTGCCAGTTTTTCCATTTCCCGATTCAGACAAGGCTCTCGCTGATAGATTTTCCAGTTTCTTTGTTGATAAAATTCGCAATACCTTTGCTCATGTTGGCACCCATAATATGACTGACACTTCTGATAATACCGATGTTGTTATGGATACAAATATTTCTGCGTTTGAAGCTACGACGGAAGATGAAATCCAAGACATAATCACGAAATCCAACATTCGACAAATCGCCTGTCCGGACGCCCGGGGCAAGTAATATTTATGTCCAGGCAAGATGATTTACAAGTTGATATGCTTGCTGGGCAAGCATAAAATGCTTGCTTGGGCAAGCATAAATTGATCCAAACTAATTGAGTGAATTTCTCTTTAAAAACTTATTTCATTGCACAGATTATACTTACTACAATATACATGTAACTGATGGAAATGCCTAGAAAATAACTTAAATCAGACTTATATTCCTTTTATTTGGAAGCCAAAATTTGTTGTTATGTTACAAAATGATCTTAAATCTCGCCATAACAACATCATACACGCACCCATACATAAGACATAAACATATATCACACACACACAAAACATATAATGTACAGTACAGATATATGATCCAGGCCACCAAAGCTAGTTGAACATGTGCATGCTGTTTGCTAGCGAGGCTTGCTCCTTTCAATCAATCATATCTCACTTAAAAAATCCCATGTTTATTTATATCCAGTCATTGTTTCTTTCCGAGGTTTGTTCTGCTGTGTTAATGCCCCTCGCGCAATGGGTCCAATACCTGTTCATGTACACATACAGTATCGTACAGGGCAAATTGTACGCTGTATATACTGTACTGTTACATGGTGAATTTGACTTGCCTTGCCTTTGCCATGCCACTTGTTTACGCAAAAGTTAATTGAACTTTCGTGTTTATTTTTTATTTTTTATTTAGCCTGTTATTGCTTTATATTTGTAGAGGATATATAGATTACAATTTCCACTGTTTTTAGTAAGTGTAAGAGTTTTATTATTTATACAGCATTCTCAGTAAATATTGCCGTAAGTAATATTTACCATAACGTCCAATATTATCGTGATTATTGTCCGGCAAGTGGATTTTGCTTCTGGGCAAGTTAATTTTTGGGCGATTTTTTGAACGCTGATGAAATTGCCATTTAAATCTTGTGAAGTGAACCCTGTACCTACATTCTTGATTAAGCAATGTATTGATGTTTTGGTACCATATAACGCTATCATTGTTAACAAATCTTTTCAGTATGGACAATTTTTGATGGTCTAAAGATTGCTCATGTTCTCCCATTCTTGAAGAAATTTGGCCTCGATCCCGAGATTGAAAAAAAAACTACAGCCCTGTGGCAAACTTACAATTTCTTGGAAAAACAATTGAGTGTGTGGTATAAAATAGACTGTCAGATCATATTCAAGCAAGTAATTTACCAGATCCATTTCAATCTGCATATAGGGCACATCATGGCATCGAAACTGCGCTACTTTTGGTTAATAATGACATTTTATGTGCAATGGATGATGGAAAGGTTACTGCGCTGATTTTGTTAGACCTGAGTTCGATACTGTGGGTCATGATGTTTTGCTGACACGTTTACATCAATATATTGGCATTCATGGCATTGTATTGAAATGGTGTAAATCTTACCTGTCTCACAGACCTCAACATGCGTGTGCGGGAGATGCAATATCGGAACCTGTTTTCTTGTATTTCTTAGTTCCGCAAGGATCTGTGCTTGGTCCACAGTGGTTTCCAATTTATACTTTACCCATCCGCAACATTATTTTGAAATATGGTATATCCTATCATGTCTACGCTCAGGACACACAACTGTATCTGGCCTTCAAACCTTCACAACAACAAAATGACTTTACCATCAAATGTATAGAGGATTGCATTGCCGATATGTGTGTTTGGATGAACATAACTTTTTGAAACTCCACGATAACAAGTTTTTATTATTAGGATCTCACCAACTTAAAGTTTTTATAACCCAATATCACCATGGGTGAATCTCAAGTTGAGTCCTCTTTCAAAGCTCACAATCTCGGGGTTACTTTTGACTCCTTCATAACCATGGATAGTCACATTTCTCATATCACACGTACTGCATCTTTACATCTTTGGAACATTGTGCAAATATCTCAATTCAACTGTGACAGAACAGATAGTACATTTATTTGTTACATCTTGATTAGATATGGGAAATTCCTTGCTGCATGGACTGCCCCACAAATGATTCATCATCTTCAATTACTTCAAAACATGGCTGCTCGGATTGTAACTCTCTCAAAGAAAACGTGTCACATAACTCAATTTGCACTGGTCTCCAATTTCTCATCGCATCATGTACAAAATATTACTTATTGTTTACAAATCGATGAATGGTTGTGCCCAAGATTATATATCTAACTTGCTAAAATTATGTTCCTCTTTGTAATCTTCGTTCTGGTGATACCGACAAAATTACTTGGCACTTTTTCCCCCCCTTGCTACCCCTCTTCAATGTTAGTAAAAGGTTTAGAATAGACTTCATTTTTAAAGCAGTAATCATGCCAATATTGAAGAGCGGGAAGGGAGAAAGGTGCCAAGTATTTGTCGCTGATTGTAACTCCTTTTAATGTGAACCAAAATCCTACCATACATGGGGTGACAGATCATTTGCTGGTGCAGCTCTGTGTCTTTGAAATTGATTACCCCTCTATATCAGGTTGTCTTTTTCTGTTGACTCATTCAAAAAGAATCTAAAAACCCATCTAATGTGTGATGCTTATGCAAATATGTAGTTAAAGGACATTAGACCAAAAAGTGAGAGCGTAGTTTTAGGGGGCCCCCAAAAAATTGAATGCTTATCTAGCACACAACGGTATAGTTATTTTCCGTTTAAAGGAACACTAGACCGAGAAGTGAGGGTGTAGTTTTAGGGTGTCCCCCCCAAATCAGATATTTATCTAGCACACAACAGCATAGCAATTTTTTGGTTAATATGTATATTTAAGTGACCTTTGCCCTCACGTCGTCTGTGGGCTATGGAAGCATGAAGTTTATCGATCTTTTGTGGATGATACAGTATATCTGTGAAATTCGCAAAAACAAGCGCCCGCACTTTTCGGTCTAGTGCTCCTTAATATGAATATTCAAGTGACCTTTGCCCTTATGTCGTCTGTGGGCTATAGAAGAATGAAGTTTATAGATCTGTTATGGATAATATATCTAAAATTCACAAAAACGAGTGCCCTCAGTTTTCGGTCTAGTGCTCCTTTATTTTAAAATTATTGTTTATTTACTTTATTGTTCATGTAGACTTGTTTGTGATTTTAATGTTATATGTACAGCACCTTGTGCATCCATGGATATTTATTATCTCATTACCCACATACATACATATGTGGGGATGAGATATTGCAGTCACTTTACTGTATAGGCAAATAACTGCACATATCTCCTACACTACATGGCCACCCCTCTTGATGTTATGGGGGCTGGGGACCCACCTGATGAACAGGTCCCATATGATGAACTCGTATTAGGGGTTAGGGGTCATAAGTTTTTGAAAACAGACAAAATTGGGGGTGATTTTTGAGTCTTCCGTGGGTTTGTGTGTGTGTTTGCATGTGTGCATATACAACAATTAATTTTGTGTCGCTTACAACTCAAAAACTGTAATACACACATGAACCAAAATTGGTGGCCAGGTACCAGTGGCCCGGAACTTTTGTCTCCAAGGTTTTGGGGTACAAAGGTCACAGGTCAAATGAAACAAGTTTTTAGTGATGGCTGTATCTTTTAAAGGAATTACTTAGTATCTTTACAAATTGCATAGGTGGGTAGGGTTTAAAGTGGTCTTGCAATGCCTTCTATAGAATTTGGCTTCACACGTGTGACGAGAGCGACGTGATAACTGCTTCTATTCTCTTATACTATTTCGCTCCGTTTTCTCTTCATTTTGCACCATTTTGTTTTATAACTTCATTTTCAGATTTTTTCTCGGTGGATGGGCTTTTAATCTCGGTGAGATCGTTTCTTTTCTTTTTTTCTGTTATATTTTCCCTCGTTCTGACCTGACTTTTCGCGCCCTTCGTTATTAGTACAGCGGTCCCTATATAGTGGTTCCGCGATTTTTTTCTAGCTGCCTCGGGTCGCTCGGCCCTTGGTTTTTTCTTTCATAATGATGAAGCGCCTATGCAGTGACCTTGACCCCCCTCCCCTCCCCGTGACCCACCTGCTACCATCATTGACCATTCTACAACCCCAATCCCCAAAATCTTAATTATCCATGCCACCAACAAGCAAGAAAGCTTTAAAAAAGTTTCTCCCTTCCTCATCCATAAAGCCCTCTATGGCCTTGTCGGTACCCTCCCCAAGGTCTCTACCCTAGATCTGGTGATCTCCTGGTGCACTGCACCAGGGACACACAAGCCACCACCCTCCTTTCCACCAAAACCCTAGCTAACTCTGGTATCGACATCACAGTCACCCCCCATCGTTCCCTTAACTCCAGCAAAGGCGTCATACACACCCGCGACCTCAAAGAGGAACTAGCAAACCAACAAGTAACTGAAGCCCGTCGTCTCGTTCTAAAGAGAGACGGAGCCGAAACACCCACCAATACCATCTTTCTTACCTTCGCAACACCAACTCTCCCCTCCCACATCATTGCCAGCTACCTGAGGATCCAGGTTGCCCCTTACATTCCCAACCCTCTACATTGCTATAATTGTCAGAGGTATGGCCACGGAAAAAACTCCTGCTACAGCCAAGCGCGCTGTGGTAACTGCGGAGCCCCAGACCATGACAACACCTCCTGCACCCCACTCTGCACAAATTGTGACGGTAAACACCCAGCCAACCATCCCTCCTTCTCGAAAGACTGCCCCACCTGGCTTCAGGAAAAACAAATAACCAAACTTAAAACCCTTAACCCCAACATAACCTACCCAGAGGCCAGGAAGCAATTCCTCGCTTCTCTTAACACCAAGCCTTCCTACTCAAACGTAGTCTTCTCTAACTCCAACTCCGCCCCCCTAAATACAACTAACACAACAAAAACTAACTCCCATGCCCAAACCGACCTCACCTGGCTCTTCTTACCAAGTCCTAAGCCCATCACCATTTCCAACAACCCAATCACACCCAATACCCACACCACTTCCACCACCACTTCTCTCCTTAACCTCCCTTCCTACTCTAAAGCCCCCACCGCCCCCTACACCAACACCACTAATTCCTTCATACATCAAACTAAAACCAACCAAGCAAACAAACAATCAACCAACAAACAACCAAACAAAAACAACCAATCAACAAACAACCAATCAACAAACAACCCACCACCCAGACCCACATGCATAACACTGAAGAGAGTATGGATTGTTCGATTACCGAACACACCGATCATACTTCTCGTCCAATTTTCAAAAACAATCGCTCCCAAAGAAACAGATCCAAAGAAAAAACAAGCCAACTCAGACCCAAGAGATCTTCCTCCAAATAACCCCCCGCCTTCTTATGGCATACACCACAAACAATTACAATAACACAAACAACATCATACAATGGAACATTAGGAGCCTTTAGGCCAATTCTGAAGAAATTGACCTTCTGGCCTCCACCTTCGACCCGATTGTCCTCTGCCTACAAGAAACTTTCTTGAAAACCACCGACCATTACTCCCTCAACAACTTTGCTTGCTATCACAAACATCAAGTGGATGCTGACAGGGCCTGTGGTGGCGTCTCCATTCTCGTTAGACACGATATCCCACACAGCCCTGTCCGTGTGCACACCGACCTTCAGGCCATCTGTGTCTCTATCTCCCTCCACAAAACTTTCACTCTCTGCAATATCTATCTCCCTCCCAACACCAACATTCAACCAGCCAGCCTTAACGGCCTCATCTCTCAGCTTCCCACCCCCTTCATCCTTCTTGGTGACTTCAATGCTCACAACCCTCTGTGGGGCTCTAATACCACCACCCCTAGAGGCAAGCTCATCAAGAAGGCTCTTCATCAGCACAGCCTGTCCTTACTGAACACTAACTCTCGACCTACCTTCATCCTGCCACAGGCTCTCTCACCTGTATTGACCTGTATCTCTTCCCCTAACCTCCTCCCTGATTTTAGATGAAGAGTCACTGCTGACCTCTGTGGTAGTGATCATTACCTTCTTCTTATACACTCCAATCTTCAAATCCCCACTGAGCACACCCGCAATTGGAACCTGGAGAAGGCTAGCTGGCCCCTTTTTGAAACCCTCTGTGACTCACACCTCTTCCCCCATCTCCTCCAGGAGAAGTTTTCCATGTCTAACTTCAGTAATATTCTTATCAACATTGCCACCTGCTCAATTCCCAAAACCTCCAAACCCCCAAATCATCCCCCCAACCCCTGGTTCTCGGATGACTGCAAAACCGCCATCAAGAACAGGAAAAGAGCCCTCACAAACTTTAAAACTAACCCGACCACCCATAACCTTAAGCTCTTTCGCATCAGCCGTGCCAAGGCCAGACGCACTATCAAGGACAGTAAAACCAACACTTGGAACAACTTTATCTCTTCTCTCACCACCAACACCCCCACTAAGAAGATTTGGAGAATGGTTAACAGCTTCCACGGCAGAGTAGGCAAATCTCCCATCTCCCATCTCTCTTGGAATGAAGACCTTCTCACCGCAAAAAAGGACATCGTTGACCACCTCGCCGCCTCTTTCAGCAACATCTTGTCCTCGACCAACTACTCCAATGCTTTCAAAACCAAAAAAGCTTGCGATGAAGCCGGAGAATCACTTTTCCTTCCGACAACTCCGAAAGCTACAACACCCCTCTCACCCTTTCTGAATTAAACCAAGCCATCAACAACGCTGGCTGCACCTCCAAGGGCCCAGATAACATCCCCTATCAGTTTCTGCAACACCTCCCCATCAAAGCCACCACTACCCTACTCACCATCTTCAACCACATTTGGTCCTCACACTCCTTTCCCCTATCTGAAGGACAGCTATTGTCATCCCCGTCCTTAAACCGGGGAAGGACGGTACCGACCCCTCCAGCTACCGACCCATCGCCCTTACTTGCTGTCTCTGTAAAATTATGGAAAAGATCATTAATCAGAGACTAAACTGGTTCCTCGAGACCAACAGAATCCTCTCCCCTCACCAAAGCGGCTTCCGAAAACGTCGCAATACCAGACCAGTTATTTACGCTTGACACCGCTATCCGGGATTCCTTTGCTAAAAAGGAACACCTCATTGCCATATTTTTTGACCTCGAGAAAGCTTTCGACACTACTTGGAAATACGGCATTACCTGAAAACTTCACACCATCGGCCTCAGAGGCCACCTCCCCATCTTTATTCAAAACTTTCTCTCACCCAGGCACTTCCAAGTTCGTATTGGCCACACCCTCTCCAACCTGTACCCCCAAGAAGAGGGCGTCCCCCAAGGCAGCATCCTCTCTCCCACTTTCTTCAACCTGAGCATTAATGACATCCGAATAACCTTGGCCCCAGCATCAAACGTACCCTCTACGTGGATGACTTCACCATCTTCTACTCCTCCCCTAGCTTTCCTATTGTTGAAAATAGGCTCCAAACCAGCCTCAACCAGCTGCAAGTCTGGAGCAACAATAACGGTTTTAAATTCTCCAAAGACAAGACAGTCTGCATGCACTTTTGTCATTTCAACAACCTCCACCCCAACCCGAACTTTGTGCTCAATAGGAATCGCATCCCTAAAGTTGAACACACAAAGTTCCTTGGTCTAACTCTAGACCCCAAGCTCACCTACAAGCAACACATCACCAACCTGAAACTAAAATGCAATAGCTCCCTCAGGCTCCTCCGACTGCTCTCCAACACCACTTGGGAAGTGAACCGCTTTGCTCTCCTCAAAATTTTCAGACTCACCATTCGTGCCAAGCTTGACTATGGCAATATTGTCTACTGTGTCGCTCACAACTCATACCTCAACCACATTAACACCATCCAAAATGAAGCCCTCAGGCTTTGTCTAGGAGCCTACAGGACCTCCCCAATCACCAGCCTTCATGTTGAAGCCGACGAATTCCCCTTTCTGTTAAGGTGTAAAAAGCTTAGCCCCTCCTATGCTTTTAGAGTCCTCACCAACACCCAGAACCCTGTTTACAACCTCATTAGGTACCCCAATTTCTCCTCCCTCTTTGATAGGACTAAGACCCTATCCCCTCCCTTCAGCTTACGCATTAAATCAGACCTCTTCCATCTTGGCATCAACCCCGCCACTCTCGGCACCTACTCCTGGCCTACTTTTCCTCCTTGGGCCACCCCCCTCCCTTCTGTCCACCTAGACCTCTCCACTTATCACAAAACTCAAACTCACGCTAACCTCTTCATCAATCTCCACAACCAAATCAAAGACCAACTCTCAAATTACACCTCCATCTATACTGATGGCTCCAAGAAAGGCAACAAGACAGCTGCTGCTGCCATCATCCAAGACATCACCCTCAGTAGCAGACTTCCTGACTACTCATCCATCTTTTCAGCCGAGGCTAAGGCCATTCTCCTCGCCCTCAACTTTATTGAGTACTCTCCTCTTAGTCACTTTGCCATTTTCTCCGACTCAAAGGCTGTTCTTACTTCATTACTCAATCTTAAATGGGATAACCTCACCTGCCACCTCCTCCTCCAGAAACTCTTTTCTCCCACCCTCTGCAGGAAAAGTGCTCTTTTCTTCTGGATACCCAGCCATGTTGGCATCCCTGGCAATGACAGGGCTGATGCAGCCGCTAAGCTTGCCCTCAATCTCCTCCCTTCCCCTTTTCCCAAAACCCTCTCTGACATCAAACCGCTTATCACTTTCCTTGTTCGTGACTGCTGGCAAACCTCATGGGACTCCCAAATTGATAACAAACTCCATGTCATCCAGCCCACAATCTCGATCAAATCCACCATCAACAACCTCTCTCGTATCGACAACGTTCATATTACCTGTCTTAGAATTCGTCACACCCACCTCACTCACTCCCACCTCCTTATTGGTTCCCCCCAATCCCTCTGTAACAATTGCCACTGCATCCTCACAATCCAACACGTTCTCCTTGCTTGCCCCCTGTACAACCTTCCCAGAGCTTCCCTCGCTCCCCACAACTCAATTGCTGAGTTCTTCCAGAAAAATCCTTCGGATAAAATAATCTCCTTCCTTCATCATGCATCCCTCTACAACCATATTTAATTCTCCTCTTCCACCCCCTCTCTACTTTGTTTTTGTTTTACCCAGGAACCTCCTCTCTCGATCACAGCTTTGTGGCTTTTGTTCTTGAATTTCTCTTATTCTCGCCCTGAATTCTTTCCTTCCTACCTCTAAAATGATCTGACCTCTCAGGCACAATTTGACCCTCGTTGTCGTGGTGCCGTTAAGACCTCATCAAACAATCAAACAATTTATAGAATTGTAAGTTTTCGGGCTATTCAGCTCTTATTTGCCATTTTCAAGTTCAAGCTATAATAAAAATAATTTGGAAAGAAATGAAGAACTTTTCATAATGAAGGGGATGTTGTTTCTTTTCAATTTGAACTGCTTGCAGATGAGAAATAAGGATATCATGCTTACAACCCTTACACCGACCTACAGTACTAGGCCTGCATAGGTCGGCATGAAATTCTTACTGTTTTGTAAGTAATATTTTGTTAAACATGGTTAAAATGAAGTGTTTGCAACAACATCTGCCTCTTTTTGTACGTCTAAAGAAAAAAAATTGTTTATCAATGTTCAATTCAAGTCTCTGTTGCTTGACGTTTAGTCAGCAAGCCTATGTGAACTGAATAGTTTATTCATACAATTCTGTTTGCGTTTTTGCTCTTGATTTGAGAGTTTTTGAAGAAATTGTGAAATTTGTATTCGGTAATTTTTAAAGTTTTGATATGATAAAAGGGACGGCTTGCATTGGCATATGGACACAATAATTACAATTCAGTTGTAATTTATCGATTTTTCTTCCTTCGATCATATTCCACACTAACATATATAAAACAAATCATTGTAATTTTCAAGTGACTAAGTAGCTAATTTGGCTACTGCTTCGTCTTTTGAGCGAGAGGTTATGAGTTCCAATCTCATCGAGTACTTTTCTTTCTTCTTCCTTTGTTTCTCTCATTTGAATTTTTATTACTCGCAAAGCGGTAGAAATTTCATGTCAGAAGCGATGCAGTCAAGCTACTGTTTAAATCTAACAGAACAGGGTAAAATCTGATGTGAGCTGAATATGACACTGTACCCACTAAGCCCCGAAAATTCTGTTCATGCCAAGTGCGCAAAACACATCCAGAAATGTCTTGTTTTGTTGCTCTTTGCCATTGATAATTGACTTTTAGTTTGAGAAGTTTATATCACTAAATCCTCCAACTACACAAAGTTGCAGGATTTTGATTAATATTTACTTGGAAAATATTCAAAGGAAGATGATAATTGACACTAGTTGCAAAACTTTGATGGTGTACACACACAAAATGTGTCAGCAATGCATTGTTTACTTACATGAGTCCCTGAAATGACGTCATCGCGTATAAAGCCTGATTCTGATTTTTTCCTTAAAGGTGACGAAAACTCATTCTTCTTTTACCATGTTCTCGCAAACGATGGGGTGCAGAGCAAAACAAATCATATTTTTGGAAATCAAATATTCCAGGTATCATATTTATGGCAGGACCGCTTTAACATTCTAACAAAAATTTAAAATAATTAAGGTCATGGGTCAAAGGTCGACTAAGTGCTTTTTATGCGTATTACTAAAAAAGTAAAAGACCTATACCACCCCTATGTGGGGTACCATGTAGGATACCATGATCCCTTGGTACATGAATTTGTGTCACGTAGACTGGGGTCAAAGGTCACAGAGCTATTGACCACTTTTTACCATTTTCCTCTATACTTATGGAATGGTAATTGTGATGTGAGCATAAATGTGTCATACAGCAGGGTACAATAAATGTGAAAAATTTCAGAAGTTGTTTCAGTGATAAGGGTCAGAGGTCAAATATGTGATTTTAGAGGGTAATTATATTCTAATTTGTACAATTTTTGTGCCACTTTAAATTCCGAAAGTGAAAAACCTATTATACATGTGGGGATGAGAAATTGTAGTCACTTTGCTGTATAGGCAAGTAGCTGCCTGTACCTCCTACACTACATGAGCACCCTTGATATTAGGGGGGCTGGTGGGGCTCACCATAAGTTTTGGGAACGGAACAAAATTTGCAGGTGATTTTTGCATCTGTCTATGGGTTTGTGTGTGTATGTGTACATATGCAACAGTAAATTTTGTGTTGCTTATATCTCAAAAACTGTAATACACACATGAACCAAAATTGGTGGACTGGGTATCCCTGGCCCGGAACATTTTGTCTCCCAGGTTTTAGGATACAAAGGTCAAAAGATCACAGGTGAAATGGGAGAAGTTTTTGGTGATGGCTGTATCTTTTGAAGGAATTACTTAGTATCTATACAAGTTGCATAGGTGGGTAGGGTTTAACATGCTAACAAAACATTAAAATAATTGGATGTCAAAGATCATGGGTCAAAGGTCAAATTGGTGCATTTTATGCAAAATTTTGTGCCATTTTAAATTAAAAATGTACAAGACCTATACCAACCCTACATTGTACCTTGGTACATAAATGTGTGTCCCATAGACCTTGGGGTCAAAAGGTCAAAGGTCACAGCTATTGACCACTTTTCACCATTTTTCCTATAGTTATGGAATGGTAAGTGTGACGTTAGCATGAATGGTGTAATACAGTAGGGTACGATAAATGTGAACATTTTTGGATGCTGTTTCAGTGATTAAGGTCAAATATGTGATTTTAAGGGGTAATTATGTACTAATGTGCGCATTTTTGTGCCACTTTAAATTCCGAAAGTGCAAGACCTATACTAATCCTATGCTTGTGTCATGATATAGGGGTACATGAACTTTTGTCCCATAAAGCCTGGGGTCAAAAGGTCACAGAGCTAGAAACCCATTTAAACCATTCCCCAATAGTTTTGTAATAGTACACTGAGTGATCTGAGCGTGGGCGGTGTCATATAGTAGGGTAAGATAAATGGCAAAAAAAAATCAGATGTTTTTGTGGTTAGGTCAAAGGTCAAATATGCGATTTTAGGGGGAAATTACATCTCCAAGGTTTTGGGGTACAAAGGTCACAGGTCAAATGAAACAAGTTTTTGGTCATGGTTGTATCTTTTGAAGGAATTACTTTGTTACCTTTACAAATTGCATAGGTGGGTAGGGTTTAACATTAAACAAAAATTAGAAATAATTGCAGGTCAAAAGGTCATGGATCAAAGCTTAAATAAGTGCTTTTTGTGCAAAATTTTGTGGCATTTTAAACTAAAAAAGTACAAGACCTATATCAACCCTATGTTGTACCATGATACCTTGGTACATTATTTCGTGTCCCTCAGACTTTGGGGTCAAAATGTCACAGAGCTATTGATCACTCTTCACCATTTTCCTGGAATGGTAAGTGTGACACTACCATGGATGGTGTCATACAGTTGGGTATGATAAATGTGCAAAATTTCAGAAGTTGTTTTAGTGATTAGGGTCAGAGGTGAAATATGTGATTTTTCGGGGGTAATTATATACTAATTTGTACATTTTTGTGCCAAACTTGAAGTCACAGAGCTATAGTGACCCTGTTAGCTATTTCCCCCACTATGCTGTACGTTTAAGGTGATGAGATCAGCAACTCCGTGGATTTCTTTCTTGTTATGTTAAGTTGTTTACTACTTATTGTTTCTCAAATCTCCACTAATGTATTTGAATGGGAGCAGTTGAATATGACAGAAGTTCTTAAATTGATTTGTCATATATGCTAGCTCAATCAAAGTGTAGCAGCAGAAACTGATCAGTGACTGAAATTTTAGACAGAAATAAAAAGAATTACTTTAAAAAGCTCTCAACTACAAACTATTTCTAAATAAAAACATGGCACATTATTTCAAAAAAAATGGGGACTTGATATCAATAACCTTCATCATGCCATCTTCTTTTTTTTATTGACAACAAATTACCACCACTGGCTGGACATTAATGGGTTGAGCATCTGCATCAGTGATGCTCTGGTTTCATAAATTAAAAAACTTGAGGTGTGTTATTAAGAAATTCAAACCATTCCAACATCCTGTTCAGTTGATGACATCATTTTCTGCTTGTTCTAAAATCAAAATGGGGGTTCCCATAGTTGTAGCATTAAAGTTTTTGATATTTACAAAAATGATGTTAGGTTGCTTCAGGAGGTATAAACTTGGTCAGAAGATTTGCTATTTTTATTTCTATCTTATGAAATAAGGATTTTATCAGAATTTTGTGGCCCATATAAGCTTAGTTTATATCTTAGTTTGTATATTTGATCTGCAGTGTACTATTGTATGTCTGCAGCCTTACGTTTCACAGGGAATGAAGAGGACAAGTAAGGAAGTGTCATATTGTGATGCCTAGAGATCATTTAATTGTATCCTTTTATCATTGTATCCTTTTATCATTGTATTAATTTTATTATTGTATTTTTTTTCTTAGATGCAACACCTTGCTACCGCCACTTTGGTGTGGTTGTGGACCAGAAGAGATTTCTATCAGACAATTCAACCCATGGTGGTTTCATTGCTGGCATTAAGTTGCTACAAACCATTCCTAATTGAGTGAGTTATTTTATTTAACACAGCAAAATGTATTCTCTTTAGAAAATCTTGCATTTTGTCCTAGAGCAAAAGATGCATTATCCCACTTCTTCCATCTTCAATATACAGGGATAATTTTCTGGCAACTTGATTGTTAAAACTTTCAACAGCAATTTTTTTTTTGTGTAAATAAATTAAGGTTATGTGATACTAAGGCAATAGAATATCATGAACTCACAAAGTATTATAATCAAAACAGAGTGTTGAAATAAAAAATTACAATAAACTGATCGGTAATCCACAGGCATTTTACTGATCCCAATTATGCTGCCGATCAGCATTAATCAGCCTGATATGATCGGCAAACATTTTATCATTGGAACACTAATGTTAATGAGTAGGCAGGGCTTAATATTGAAACCTTCAAAGGGCCAATCTGCAGTCTGTCCCTAGCAGATCCCCTAGGGGTCTGCTAGGGCCATTCTGCAGTCCGTCCCGTACGACACAGACTGTGGAATGGCCCTAGGAGATCCCTAGGGGTGTCTGCTAGGGCCATTCTGCAGTCCATCCCCGTATGACAGACTGGAATGACCCTAAATGGTCATATTTTGACAACCACAGGTCTGTTTTGTTTCATTTGAAAATGTTGAAATCTTAAAATGCTTGCATTTTAACAACCACATATCTGTTGTGTTACATATTTGGTGAAATTATGTTATTAGCTAGTGTGTACATGTTCATGGAACAAAGATGTTGAATTTGGTTGATATGTGTAGTTGACAGGGCTTAACATGATTTTGTTCAAAAAAGCTTGCTAACAATATTATGTGGGATATGTGGGATGCAGCCCATGGGCTGCAAATGTGCCATTGTGTTTTTGGTGACGATGTCATGTATATTAATGAGTAGGCGGGCTTAACTTTGAAACCTTAAAATGCTCATGTCTTACAACCGCAGGTCTATTTTGTTTCATATTTGGAACAATCATGTTGTTAGCTATTGTGTACATGTTAATGGTATAGAATTGGTTGATAATTGTGAAATTCCATTCTTGTGAATACTATGAGTTATTTTGTTGTCCTTGGTGTTTTGATCCCATTGTGTAATAAATTCTATTTATAAAAAAAGTAGTTGAAATATGAAATCCATATCGCGCATACGAACCTGTCTGCTAGGGTCATTCTGCAGTCCATCCACGTATGACACAGACTGGAATGGCCCTAAAATGGTCATATTTTGACAACCGCAGGTCTGTTTTGTTTATTTGAAAATGTTGAAATCTTACAATGCTTGCATCTTAACAACCACATGTCTTTTGTGTGACATATTTGGTGAAATTATGTTATTAGCTAGTGTGTACATGTTCATGGAACAAAGATGTTGAATTTGATTAATATGCATAGTGGACAGGGCGTAACATGATTTTGTTCAAAAAAGCTTGCAAACAATATTTGAAGAACGATATATGTGGGATGCAGCTCATGGGCTGCAAATGTGCCATTGTGTTTGTGGTGACGATGTCATGTATATTAATGAGTAGGCGGGGCTTAATATTAAAACTTTTAAATGCTTATGTTTTAACGACCGCAGGTCTATGTTTCATATTTGGAACAATCATGTTGTTAGCTATTGTGTACATGTTAATGGTATAGAATTGGTTGATAATTGTGAAATTCCATTCTTGTGAATACTATGAGTTATTTTGTTGTCCTTGGTGTTTTGATCCCATTGTGTAATAAATTCCATTATAAAAAAAGTAGTTAAAATATGAAATCCATATCGCGCATACGAACCTCAAACCTTTTGGTTTTCTGGCTACAAATTATAAGCCAGAAAATGAAAGGAAGGCAGATGTCAGCTGTTTGTTAAGTAGGAAAAAAACTCAATATTTTGGGCCCAACTTTGTTTTAAAGTGTCAAGGAGTGTATGAAGTAGTGTGAATGTGGGTGAAATATCACAATTTCAATTTAGGACAGTATTCATGTTGATTTCTTCAGTGAAAAGATCAGGTATAGTTCTTTGATAGGATTTTTTTTTTTTTTTTTAATGTTGAACAAGTTACTTTCATCTCTGAAAAAAGGGAGGAGGGGCACTTTACTGAATTGGGCCCTAAGTAAAAGTGATGGAGAACATGCCCACCCCTGATCATCTTCATATGTTGACATCTTAATTTTAGGAGGAAACTAACCTGTCCATTAATTAGCATTTTTTTGCTCATAAATTATTGAGTGTAAGAGTGGTTGAACCATGATATATATTAATATATGTATTTTTACAATCTTTTCTGCAGAATTCTAATCCATTGGGTTGGTCTTAGCTCCTGGCTTCTGCTATTCACCAAGTTTTTCATCACAAGTTTCATCGGACTCATCTCTCTGCAGATGTTCACAGGTCTCACAGGAACCACAAACCACTTTGCAAAATACTGATAACTGTTTATGTTTATGTATAGCTAATGCAAATCACCAGGGTCTAACAGAGAAACCTCAAAATATCTACCAATTTGGAAGTACCTGGTTTTCCAAAGCAGTTTTACTACATCGTTAAAGACCTTATAAAAATCCTGGATTTGTCAATTTCCTTGTTAGTTGACTATGGAAGTGAATGAATATTGAACATGAGGTCTCCTAAATCTTCACAGGTAGCACGTTGTAGATGTTTTGGTAATGATATCATGAATAGTAATGAGTGGTCAGCGATGTAATTCTTTATATCTAGGAGTCCCAATTTCCTGAATTTAGAATGTATTTCATGGTTTTGAATGTCTTTTATTGGTTTTGGTGGTGATGTAATAAACATTGATAGATTTCTCAACAAGCATAGAGGTCCAATTCCATTCAAATTTGTTATGATGGTGTTGGCATGTAGACTATTGAGCTACATGTAGATGGATCATATACAAAGTTGACCTGCTTGATGTTCCTGAGGCAAAAGGCCAAATGTGTCTTCGTTAAAGGAATATTCCCTTTGGATTTTCATTTTTTCACATATGTTTTTTTTTGCCGTTTAGAAGTTACAAAATTGTAATTATTTTAGAATTTGGACAAAAGTGACTGATTGGCAACATCTGTGATGTCATAGAGACAATTTCAACAAAACATCGTTTATATTTCTTTAAAAATGATTTGGATTTTTGTTCTCATTGTAAATGTGATGTACACCAAGAAAATGTTTTGAAAATTGTATATTCCATGCTATCTCTATAATGGACCAAAAATGCTGTTCAATAATGTAAAAAAAAGTGTGATTAAATTGATAAGAAATACTTAAGAACTGCTGGAATTGCTTTGATGAAGGACATACTGTACGAGGTGTTTTTAGGAACACTTTTCTACTCTTTAAATTGTTATAAGTTCAAAACAAAAGAAGATATTAACATAGTTTTTTACCACTTTGTTTTTACAAATTTTGTCTATCATATATGATAAAATGAAAATCCATGGGAATATTCCTTTAAAGAAATTTTTTATGAATTGTCATGTTTAAATTAGTATTAAAGAAACAAATTGGTGTAAAAATCATGTTGATATCTTCTTCTTATAGTGGGGCGGATATGTAACAATTTTTACTTGAAGTGTGCATTTCTGGATAGAAGCATGAAAATTTGCACAAAGGGTTTTTGAGTGTGCTGATTTCAAAAATTGCGGAAACCACGATGTCACTTTAACGTTTCCCGCCAAAAAGTCGAAATTTCAAAATGGCCGTCATAAACACGTTTTTGCCCATAAATCAGATGTGAGTTCCCCGATTAACATGATCTTGGTGTCTATACCTATGTTCTTGAGGTCAAGAAATCCAATAAAACATATGCCAAACATCATGAGATACATCTTCCCCCAACAAAATTCAAAATGGCCGCATACAAGAAAGCTTTTTACCATAAAGCGGATCTAAGTGCCCAAATAGCCATAATCTTGGTCTCTAGACATATGTTTTTGAGGTTACTGTACCCAATAAAACCCGTAAACTATCATAACATCTTCCCCGAAAAACCTAGAATTCAAAATGGCGTCGCAAATCCATTGTTGGCCATAAAATGGCTATCCAGCCATCATTTATTGGTATCTATACCTGTTTTATGTCAAGGAACCCATTAGAAAACATGAAATATCATGACGTACATTATATTGTGAATAGTAAAACAGATACAATTAAAATGCCTTCACAAAACAAGTTTTTGACCAAAAAACCTGCCCCAATCACCGTGATCTTACTATCTATACCAAGTCGGTAGAATACATATGAAATATTATGGTGAAAAGTTGAAAACAATTCCATATAATAGCATTTATTTGTCAGATCAAAGTGTATCACAATTGAGCATGGTATACCTTTTTCAGGTAAAGCAGTCAAATAGTGTGTCATACATTATGTTAAAAATGATTACATGATTGCTGTCAGTATCTCATATGTTCAGATTTGCTTTATTCTCTGCTACACTGTCCGGAACAGAAGCACAACTGTGTACACTTGAGATTTGCGCAGACACACTTGCATCTTTTTGTACAAGACTTTTTGCATCCACATTTCAGCAGTTCCTGACAAGCTTTGGCTGCCTCTGGAAGAGTGGTCCAGCATGGAGTCCATGGGGAATCACCTCTTACTCTCTCCCAGCCCCATAAATCTGGCGATGGAACTTCAGGGTCTCCTATAAGTGACTGTCCCCAGATGTGCCCTGCCTGATAAACAGCATTTTTCACATGCTGTTCCAGGGCATGTAACGTTGGAAGAATATTTTCCATCTTACGGTTTTGAGTGAACAAGTGCTTCCTGGCTTCATTCACATGGTTGAGTGATGATGTTCGCTGATACAAGAGAACAACATATTTCTCTATTTGCTCCAAGTCGCTGGGGGAAACCTGGCATGGAGCATGGGATAATCGAGCAAAAATTGGTTTGAGATGAGGCATACTGCACCATACAGCCCAAGCGGTTCTCTTTCCAATTCCATGAAAGGCAGAGACAGTATCACATCCTGATATTGCGTGCAAGTATAGTAAACCCCATGATGCGTCATTGCCTAATTCCGCTGCAATTAGGTGGCATGGGATGTAACGTAGTCTACCACCGTGACCAAATGCTATCCATATTTCAGTCCTGTAAAACGCTGGACACTGCAAGCGCAATAACCATCACATCAGTATCTCTTGCGTGTATCATCAGCTTGGTAAATCCATGATGGAACGCATGGGAAGCATGAAAAAGAAGCCGTGTGTCCGCTTCTTCGTGAGTGCAGGACAAGCTTGAAAGGTCAGTCATGGGAGATGATACAACATTCTGGCCAAGTGTGGAGATCACTTGCTTCTCTGGGGGAGGTCGAAACTCTTGTATTGCAACGGCTAGAAGTCGGAACAGGCTGTCTTTGTTTGCATCACAGCGAAGAAAGTTCTTCCAGTTAACAGGAATAGTGGTGTTGTTGTCGTCCACCCGGAGATGATTACCAGATCCACTGCTCTGTCGTGTTTGTGTCTTCAGGCTGTCCTCCCTGTAGACATTCAGACAACATCTACACGAACAACGTCTTGT
The DNA here is from genome assembly GCA_020152595.1 of Chiridota heheva. NCBI lineage: Eukaryota > Metazoa > Echinodermata > Holothuroidea > Apodida > Chiridotidae > Chiridota > Chiridota heheva. The sequence goes on from JAIGNY010003538.1 coordinate 158,334, forward strand.
AACATGTGTTCTATGTAAGGCAAGAACACCAGTTGTGAATAGTCCTGGAATGTTTTGACAGAAAGTTTGGACTTCTTTGGATCAAGCATGTGCACAAGGGCAGCACCGTCAACAATTTTGACGTCAACTTTTGGAACAGATTCTGGTTGTGGTACCATTGTCTCCAGGCATCCCATCAAGTCAGATTTGCATGTTTGATGCATAATACCATTTGATGCCAATGATGGAGGCCAGGCATAATTTTCATGGCTGAAGAAGGCATCCATATCGCTTTCTCTAGCTTGACACGATATATACATCCGTGAAAAGAGACAAACATCACTATGCAGGTTGGAAATCTTGGAAGCGGACTTCGCAGGTTTCTTTCGTGAACTAGAATTTAACAAAGGCAAATTGTTCTTATGTATGGTGTCTTTGAATGCAGTGATTGTGCCATTGATACGCTCGGCAACAAATTTCTTGTACTGTGTTTTGCCTATGTCTTCTGCGGACCTTATAGCATTTACCACACTATCAGACATTATCACTTTGGTGTCAAGTGCATAGAGGTCTGTGCTTGTATCAGCAAAGGGGTTGCCAAGTTCATCCATTACATCAGTGACACTCTTGACGTGAGATAAGAAAGTCTTCTGTACACTTGGTATTTGTTCATGGTGGCGTTCTGTGTCCTTCTTTCCCCTAGCATGTTTGTCATCATACTCCATTAGAAGTCTAGCTGTTTCTGGACCTGCCACCATCAACCTTGCTAGTGCTGCTTTATTTTCAGTGATACTTATTATGCCTCCATCTCCCTTCACCATTGCATTTAGCTCTTCATGAACTTGATCATGGGCTAGTGCTGAGAATTTGTGCATAGTTTTCTGTGTCACAAAGTTGCCTTTGAGGAACTCTGCATGTGTGGTAGGGCAGTTAATCTCAAGGGATTGTAGGTCTCTCACATGAACGGTCATCCAGCGAGCATAGTGGTAGTGGTCAAGAGCGAACATCCATGGAATAATCTTTCCAAGTGACTGCACGTAGGCAACATATCTTTGCTCACGCTGTGATCTAAGGAATTGTAGGAAGAGAAGTTCCAACTGCCAGACTTTGTACCAGTAATCGAACTGAAGATGCTTTGAAGCCATCTGTTTACACCACTCATCATAGTGTATTTGTTCATCATCTGATGTGTTGATTTGATACTCAGCATATGACCTGTGAAGGAGAATGTACAGAGCCGCTGCGGTTACTTAATGTGCCCACTGACCTCTGGATGTGTGTGAACATTTCTGCAGACCAGCTGCACGTCCCTCAGTTGTAACATTGGCCGAAGTCATAACATAGGTCCAACCACTACCATCAAGCCAGTCGCCAATTACTTTCAACATGGTCATTTCTATATGGAGACCCCCCATCAGTACAACGTAATGTCTTTCACCATACTCTTCTGGCCATTTCCACTGAATTAGTTTTGCAATTGCATATAATGGCTGATCGACAGTGAGCAGTGGTATCTGGCCTGGGTTGACACGAATCGTGATCTGTTTGATGATATTCATCCCATGCTTGACCATAGCGGGTGAATGTGCTTGATCTCGAAATAATGGTCAGAGAGAGATAATTGCAGATGTCTTGGGTAGAGACACCTGTAAGCTGGCAAAGTAGGCTGACCATGATATGTCCGTCTTCACCTGATCAATTTAATTTTCATTAGCCAACTTCGTCCTCACTTTTTCAAACCAAAACTTCTGCATTTCATCATCATTCATTTCCGCAGATATTGGAATTGCTTCATCATTCTCTACTGTTGGGATGACATTATCAGCGAGCGAAACCGGTGGCACATCAGTATATGACTTTGGTAATGACTTGATAGATTTCGACTTTGGTTGGACCCTGTTTTCGGGAATCTCCTGAAGGACCCTAACAACACCAGGATTGTCATTTGTGATGTGCTGTTTTATTGATATTGCGGTGCCATGAAAAGAATCACGACTTGAGGTGGATGACGGGTTGTGATCTATATTATCGAGATTTCCAGTGGTGACCAGGTGGTCTCTGAGGTTTGAAGGACAGACAATGCCCTCATTCTCATATATGTCAATCATTCTATTAGCTTCATCAGTAGACAGTTGCAAAACTCTGTCATATGACACCGACAGACCCTTTTCAAATAGGTTGTCAAGAGATCACGTTTACGCGTTCGGTTGTAAATAAGCAGGCCAAGATACAATGGAAGAACCGTCTCACAGTCCGAATTGTGCCGTGCTGCTACAGAATCTCTCCTACCTCGTTTGACGGCATTGAAGACAAGTAACTGTGTGATGGACAAGGCAGCTGTGCTTACATTGTTGTCATCTACACGTTGTATTGCATTTGAACTCCCTAGAATCATCCCGACGAGGGCAGATAGAGAAGGAGGTAGATTGTCAAATTGTTCATCACATAAAGAACTATTGAACAGTTGAAGTGGTATTTTTTCTCAAAATTTCTTTGCGGACCAACTTTGCCACTCTCATCAATATTACAGCTTCTTCATCTGGTTCGAAGTTGCATGCATCTAGCAAGGTATCACCAACATCTTCCTTGAATGACAATACTGTGCCAGACTTGCTGTTGTGAGCTTTCAGATCTGGAATATGTTGCTGGAGTTTCTGCGCGAGTCTGGTGGAATGGATGCGTTCACTTGGCTCACCACCTAATTCATGGAGGCACTCGCAATACAATTCCTTGAGATCAGAGAGTTTGAAAACATGATTGAGGTCTCCACTCAATTGGCCATATTCCTCAATGTATGACACCACCTCAGCAAGTGCAAGTGACTGTGGGTTAATATGGCGACCCTGCTCAGTTGAACTTCTTTGTTGGGATCTATGTTTGTTATAGAATGAAGCTAAGCAATTCAAGTGATATACAGCATCAATAGCGATCATATCTCCAACTGATAGTTTAGCCAACAGCTTAGTATCTCTGAGCTCCGTAGCGATTTGTCTGACGCGGGTATCAAGGGCTATCGTCTCGGCTTTGTGGAAGTCTCCTGTTGTGTCATCACAGAAAAAACATGCTGGTTGATTTGTCTTTTCTGGTTCCATGGAACATGTTGGAGCGCTTGCATTGCGAAAGTGCTGTTTTAGTGGTGAGTGAGCTAATTCCTGAGGAGCCTTTTCTTGTCGCCTCCTGGCTCTTTCTACTTTTGTTGCATTGCAAAGTACGTAGCAAGCTTTATGCCACTTAGCTTTATGGGCTACAAGCGTTTTCTCTATACCATCACCATCATTCAGTCTTAATTTATTAATGTTCAATGGAACAATGTTAAGTTCTTGAAGGGCAGATAAATTTGTGGCCAATGATGTATATCCCGTTGCCGTTGGATTAATGAGAGTTCTCATGTTCTCATGCAAAATTGTTTGTCCTGATTCTCATAATTGTTTTTCATGCTCTCATGAGAACTTTTCTTTTCTGATGAGTTTCTCATATAAGTTTGTGGCGGCCATTTTGAATTAAATTTTCAATTTTTTGGCAAGAAGATGGATCTTATGATGTTTCGCATGGGTTTTATTGGATTTCTTGACCTCAAGAACATAGGTATAGACACCAAGATCATGGCAATCGGGGCACTAACAGCTGATTTATGGGCAAAAACGTGTTTGTGGTGGCCATTTTGAATTTTTTGGCGGGAAGGGTTGGAGTGACATCGTGGTTCCCGCAATTTTTGAAATCAGCACACTCAAAAACCCCTTTGTGCAAATTTTCACGCTTCTATCCAGAAGTGCACACCTCAGTCACATATCCGCCCCACTATTATGTTTAGGACTTATTGCATTTTAAAGATTGTGCGAGTGTCTTGCAAACTGACCTTGCAGTGTAAAATGTGATGTCATAAAGGCAGATTTAAGACAGTTCTTATGTATTTCTATAAAACAAAATAAAGTTTTCTTTTTACTCAAGTTAATTAAGACAACTGATAAATAAGTAACTAAATAATAGTCAACATACTTTGAAAAGTTATTTTCACCCAAAATTTATGTTTTCGTGATCAGATGTAATTAGTGTGTTTTAACTTGATTTGTGGTATTAAAAAAATGACTGGAATTTTATTTTAATGCTTAAAAAAGTGTCTCAAATATTCCCTGATTTTGCACCCAACGAAGAAAGTTTTTAAATATTTCTTGAAAGAAATGTATTGTTATAAAAATTATCTTGCAATTTTCATTGACCAGGGATGTGAGATCTCAAAAAAGTGAAAAATTTATAGCAATTGCATGTCGGTTTGCATGTTAATATGGTCATTCATGGTGTCCATGCTTATGTTATCGACAGGTTCTATCATTAAGAGATTAGTTCATGGGTCAAGCAAGTCCATCTTATATGAAAGAAGACTTCAAAAGAAGACTTCAAAAGAACACAATTGTGAAAAACACTTACAAAAATCTCATTCAATGAAAGAGATATTCACACAAATCTCATTCCATGAAAGAGGTATTCAAGTTGGAGGTTTGGTATCATTTGTGTAGAAACGACTGAAATCAGACTAGTTGTGATGTCAAATTCTTTATGTATTTTATCATAATTTGTCCTTCTAATTTGTGGCTTAAAATCCATTGGATATGTCTGGAAAATAATAAAACAGAATCTTGTAAGTTTGATAATAATTTACCATCGAAGAAAGTTTGAAGGAAAATAACTGAAATAGGAAAAAAAGTTAAATACATTTTCTTTAAAATACATTAACAATTGTTAAGGACAAAAGCCCCAACCTTCCATACTACAGCAGTCATTTTTACAAAGATAAGACAAAGTTTTAAACTTGGATATCTCCTTAACGGAATAAGATTTTTTCATAAAAAAAACTTGCTGGACCACTAATTCTTTAATGTAAATATACTCCAAAAAATGTGTAAACACATTGCACACATGTCATTCATACTTTATGGGGAACACAGATGAGTTATGATACATATGTTACCTATCGTTTTAATAGTGATGTCATGTAGGTGGGGCTTTATGTAAAATTATTGAAAAAGTGATATATGTGTAACCATGCATGTTCTGCATCATTTTCGTATTGTTGTGAACAGGGTCTATTTTATCAATATGCATGGAGGGTATATTAAAGTTAAATCCAACCAAGCCATTAGGCTGATAGAGCCGTTGCTTCTCCCCAGTTTCAATGGCGCAAGCAGTTGAGAGTATATGACAGGATGCCAGTCTATCGCAGATCAACTCCCCAGCAGTGCTGGTACTCATTTTACAGCTGAGTAGACTGAAGCAAGTAAAGTGTCTTGCTCAAGGACACAATGCAGGGCTCACGACGGCAATCAAACCCGATACCCTTTTGAATATAAGCATGACTCCTTAACCACTGCACCTCATGGTGGGTATGGCCTATGAATATTAAGCATATTTCATGGTCGTAATGCCAAATAGTTTAATACTTGCAAATCAACCAACAAACAATGAAAGAATGTATCGGAACCACTAAACATTTTGATTTTCTGATTACAGAATATGTTATAGTGCTGTTGTGTCATAGAAGGTGAGTGCATTAAGTCCCTATGTCAACTATATAATCATTCTTCAACAAGAAGTTTTATCCACATTCAGACCTGCCAACTAGTACGATTTTGCCGTATTTAATACGGGAAAATGTTGAGAATAAGATTGTACGTTTTTTGGCACCAGAATACAAATTTTTTATTATATATTTTTACTCATACTTTTTACGCTCGGTTGGCGTTCATGTCCTCCTGAAGAATTTTTGCCGACTTAACCGATTCAGATTACGATTTATAACCATTTTTAACACTTGACAAGTTTCCGTAGGCACTTTTCTTAAAAGTCCCCGCATACGGCGAAGCCCTTGCCAATTTTGTTTGTTTGTTTTGGTTAAATACATTTTAACCACTACATAATCTGACATTAAATAGCCACAGTAAACCTTTGTTTTGTACATTTTGTTTAAAGAGTACAGTTTTTTTTTATCAAAAATACAACTTTTGTAGTTCCAAAATACAGTTTGGTGATCCTAAAGGTTGGCAGGTCTGCACATTGCATTTAAAGTCTGGAACATCCTCCAAGAGTGCTAGAAATAGAGGACTCTTTCCAATTCTAAACTGCTGTGAACCATTGAGTTCATGAGGACTTTTGTATAGTGCCTTGTTGCCTATATTTGTGTTTTACCCATTGGCATCACACTGGAAATGTAGTTATTTGCCCCATTGAAACCTATAATGAAAGGGTCAATTTCACTTTCACTGTCCTTTTTGTACTAGAATTGTACAGATTTTGGATATTTCCAAAAAGTACTCTGTAATATTTTTGGATGAGGATAATTTTAATAGCGGATCACCAGAGGTGTTGGCCCATTATTTCTGAAGTGAATATTGTTGTACACCCTCACCAAATAACTCATAGTTTGGTATGGGTCCATGATTGTGCTCACTTCCTGTGTACATGAGCATAGACCATGGACATATTCTCTCCATTTGGTTCTGTCTTGGGCTGATGCCATGATAATTTCATGTCTTGCTCTGTGTTGTGCCTCCAGGTGTTTCTCAGTCTTCCTCAGTTTCTCTTCCCTTGAGAGAAGTAGTGCCTGTCTTATGATGTTGTTTAGACGTTTTCCGAGTGTATAGCCTATCCACTTTCATTTCGTGACTGGGAGCCTAACTGGGTCTTGCTTGAACTGGGTCACCTTCCATATTTTGATGGTATCTGGCTAGTATATCCATAGGCTTCTTCTACGGCAGCTGTTGATGAAAGACTTGTTTTCATCATGCTGGTTTTAGTGGTCCTCCATGCCTCTGAACTGTACAGAAGTACTGTTTTCACATTGGAGTTAAGTTTGGTGGCCTTGGTGATTTCTCTTGAGTTCCAGATGTTTCTGAGTGATATATGCTGCTCCTGCCTTTCTAATTCTGATTTTGACATCTTCATCCATATCGCCAGTGGTGTACGACATTACCCAAGTAAGTGAAAGATGAAACTTCCTGCAGGTGTGGGTTAGATTAGGGTGTTGAAGCGCAGTAACTTTTGTGTTCTCTTTGTTGATGTAGAGATATTGGATATGCAAAGTCGAGACCTATTCCTTCTCTACTGCTCCAACATTGTCAACTTCTCTGCATCCTGTCCCGTGAAATGGGACCTCTTGAAAATATTTTTATTAGCCTTTTCTCTGGGGGTTCTCATTTTTGACTGGCAGAGTAATACCTATTTAGTTCTGTGCTACCTGATACTCACTATAAAAACATTTTCCCTTATAAATCAGGTTTATTTATCTACCAAAGTCACTTCTATTCAACAGTTTAAAGTATAAATTACTCTTCTTTTTTTTTCCTTCTATCTAGCTCTTCAAGTTATTTTGAGGCAAAGTTTCTTTTATATAAATTTCCTTTAGGGTGAGCCACCAAATTTTATTGGAATTTCTTTCCAAAGCAGAATCTTTTGTTCCAACTTCCCAATAACTGAAACAATGCATGTGGGAGAACTGACAATGCATGTGAATGGACGAAAGGTAAAGATGCTGTATCCACTCTTTACCAACTTCGTTTATGAAATTTAACACTTAATTTGAAGGTTGTCAAACCAAATCCAAGAATGACTCAGACCCGAACCTCATTTGACAAACCCAGCCCAGCAACTCCTCTGTATACCAAAACCACCAGGTCGGGACGACCTACTAAACCACCATGATTTTCACAATCATGAAGCACAGAAGAAAACATTCTCAAATATTCTTGAATTTTATGACATGTAATTTATTTCATACATGTAATGTGAACACTTTATTTCCTCCCAATATTGACATTCTCAAAATCACCAAAAGGGAACACATTGTGAACAAATGGTAAAATTGGAAGGTAGGCTACATAACAAAAACTTTCTATACTGAAAAAGAAAAAGATAATATTTGTTTTAATAAGGGGATGTAACATATTCATGTCCATCGCAGACCACTACCTCCTAGCCAATCTCTTTTCTATCACTTGACCACTTCTCTAATACATATCATGCTAACATACAACATTCTTGTCATCTCTCATATTCCATTTACCTATGAATAGTTAAGGGCTATTACACATGTTTGTAACTGTTACCGATTTGTCTTGATGAACAAATGATTCAAAGTTCAGTATAGCAAACAGGAACTGTATGATCTAGCTAGTTCAAAGAGTGATCAAAACCTATCAGTAGGGCACTGGTTAACACTACAATGAAATACAAGAAACTGAATAAGAAACAAATTGTAAAGGAGACATCACAATTTGTTTTTTTCTTTATTTAATATGATAAAAATAATAATTTTAAGTCATCTGAAGAAATTTCACACTGCAAAACAATTTAAAATAAAAAATTATTTATTAAAACGTAAAATCTTTTAATATAAACTTAAATGGGAGTGGCCATTTTGTTCATACACCCTCTACAAGAACCTAAAAAGGGCTTTCGTGGCCTTTTTTGTTGTTGTACGGATAGTAATAAAAAATCACTGATCACCGAATTGTCAGCATCTTGCTCATTTGCAGCTTAAGAAGCATCAAAGGGAAACCCTACAACAGACCAAACTTCAACTGGAAGAAGCTTCAAGATGCTTCTAAAAAAGAACAGTTCCAGCTCGAATTGTCAAACAAGATTAGAAGCCCTCCAGTGTAACGAAACATCTACTCCAATAACACAAAAATATGATCAGTTCGCAAATACTGTTGCAGAAGTAGCAGAGTAGTTGGTAAATGGAGATCATGTGGCATGCCAAGCTGCGTGACTGACACAACCTGCCAGCTAAAGATGGAGAGAGACAAGGCCAAAAGAAGATATCTGATCTCCAAGTCAAAACAATCAAGAGAAAAATGGAAGAGGCTCAACAACAACTTAATTGAGTCATATAAAACAGATGAATGCTAAACAAGCAGATGGAAGATCTCAAACTGGCCGACTTGACTAGAGCACCACAATAAGGAAAATCATCCATGGCCTCTCTGGCAACGACAAGAGTGTCAAGGTGAAGAAAAGAGATGATACTCCACCATTAAGTGACAAAGACCTTGCAGAATGGATGGAATACTTTATCTCTTTGCTTAACAACAACATGGGACATCCACCTTCTGAACTGCCTCCATATGCTGCCCAGGACTTCCCCAACAGGTGATGAGACACTAAAAGCCATTCATGAAATGAAGTACAACAAGGCTGCAAGTCTTGACTGCGCACTCACATCTGAAGCACTCCGAAATGGCGGGGATGCAATGGCGGGGATGCAATGGCGGGGATGCAATGGCGGGGATGCAATGGCGGGGATGCAATGGCGGGGATGCAATGGCGGGGATGCAATGGCGGGGATGCAATGGCGGGGATGCAATGGCGGGGATGCAATGGCGGGGATGCAATGGCGGGGATGCAATGGCGGACGTAGTATATTACTCCAACACCCAGCAAATGAACTACTAGCGTTATTGTCCCTTTACCCAAGAAGGGAGACCTTGGTCTCATGACCAACTACCAGGAAGTATGCCAAAGTTTACAACAAGATTCTGCTTGGTAGAATCCGAGATCATGTAGACCCGATCTTAAGGAACAACCAGGCTGGATTTCATCAAGGAGAAGTTGTGCCAACAAATCCACATTCTTAAAAGGATCATGGATGGATTTTAAGATTATCAGCTTCCTCTTAGTCACATTCATAGACTTCAAGTAGGCCTTTGATTCCATCAAAGGTTATGGTTATGTTCCATGTGCTACAACTTTATGGAATACCAGAAGCTGGGTTCAACACCATAGGCACACTCTACAACAACTCCAAAAGTGCAGTAATGGTAGATGGCAACATATCTGATAGACGGGGTGATGTTCTTGCTCCATTCCTATTCATAGTGTTAGTAGACTTTCTACTAAAGAAGGCCACCTCTGATCATGCATGACTCTGAAGTTGTAACACATCCTCGTCGCTCCAGTCGTTATCCAGTTAAAACGTTAAATGACCTGGATTTTGTTGATGACATTGCTCTGTTGGAATTCACTAATACCCGGGCACAGGCCCAGCTGACAAGAACTGCAGCCGCAGCAAGTGTGTCCAAGACTTGAGTATATGACTGTTAGCTGCCGTCCCCATCCAACACTTTAAGTATACAGTGAACCCATCAACCATATTGCAGATTTCAAATATCTTGGTTCCAAAATGGCATCTGCTGCAAGGGACCTAAAAAGACGAAAGGCATGGTGCATTTTCTGGAAACAGCAACAATTGTGGAGAAGTGCCCAACTATCCATCTCTGCAAAAAAGATATTATTCTACACTACCTGCATGACTCTCCTCCTCTATGGCTGTGAATCCTAGGTGTTTGTCCCAGGACATGTAGTGCAAAATCAAGCCTTTTGCTACCTCCTGCTTTAGGATTATGCTAAATATCAAACAGATTGTGTCTCAAATGCCAACATATATGACATGACCAACACTGTACGTAATCGCCAACAGATTCTTGGGACACGTTCTTTATCTCCCAGAGTAGCTTGCTAGAAAACATGCTCTCTAACATTCCAGCTCATGGCAAAAGAAGACTGGGACGTCCACGCATCTCTTATGTTAACTACATTCAATGTATGTTCAGAAGTAGTGGAAGGTTGAAGTTATTGGGCTGACCATTGGACCATGTTCACGCTGCAAGAACCTAAACGACGCGAGGCCCAGAACCCGCTTAAGGGCGTTTGGTGGGGTTTAGTGGGCAAAGCCCCGGAAGCTATGCGGTTTTAAAATTTTGTAGGATTTTCTTTTTGCATTTCTGACTGGGTTAGCAACAATACTGCCATGGGGATAAATTCCTCTAGGTAGCTTTATTATTTTGAAATTATAAGTATCGCAATCATTTAGCCTATTCTTAGTAAAATTACACGATAACATACTTCTAAGTGGCAAGTTATCATAGAGTATCATTTCCTATTTCTATGAAGTAATGAATCATCGGACGATCTACCAACCAGGAAAATCATTTTACGTGTGCATAACGGCAATAGTATACATCATAAAATCATTTGTTGGACATCAGAACACCTTATTTATTTGCACTTAACAGCCCACGATTGTCAGATGGTGGATTATGAGAAATTGCCAAACAATGAAAGCAAGTGTGTGTATCTACCTTCAGCAAACTAAGCACCGCATACTGAGGCTATATTGAAATAGTATTTTCCTGAAATGTTATTCAGGAACTCTTAAAAAACGGAGAATGTTCTTAAGTTATACATTAGAACATTATCAGTAAATACTGAATGAATTAGGGCCGTAATTTTCATCTGGAAAGTAGGAAGACATGACCTCTTACCCAAAAAGTTGGGGGCAAGAGGCAAAATTTGTCCCCACACTGATTGTTTAAATTTCTATTGAAAAGTGTGTGTGGGGGGATGTCCCCCTGTCCCCGGGAATTACGACCCTGGACCTAATATCCCATGAATAATTCTTGTATTACCATTCTTAGACAAATTTTTTTCCCGACCATGGTTCCCCCGCCTATGATGTTGGGGTATAATGAAGACATTCAAGCAGAACAGATAGCCACACAAGCCAAAGATTGCTATGGTCGCCTGCTCCGCAGCCAAAGGATGATGATGGGGCAGGCTCGTGATGATGGGGCAGGCTCGTGATGATGGGGCAGGCTCGTGATGATGGGGCAGGCTCGTGATGATGGGGCAGGCTCGTGATGGTGGGGCAGGCTCGTGATGGTGGGGCAGGCTCGTGATGGTGGGGCAGGCTCGTGATGGTGGGGCAGGGCTCGTGATGGTGGGGCAGGCTCGTGATGGTGGGGCAGGCTCGTGATGGTGGGGCAGGCTCGTGATGGTGGGGCAGGCTCGTGATGGTGGGGCAGGCTCGTGATGGTGGGGCAGGCTCGTGGGGATGGGGCAGGCGTGGGGATGGGGCAGGCTCGTGGGGATGGGGCAGGCTCGTGGGGATGGGGCAGGCTCGTGGGGATGGGGCAGGCTCGTGGGGATGGGGCAGGCTCGTGGGGATGGGGCAGGCTCGTGGGGATGGGGCAGGCTCGTGGGGATGGGGCAGGCTCGTGGGGATGGGGCAGGCTCGTGGGGATGGGGTGGGGAAAGTGCAAATTAGATAAATTCTTGGTAACTTGACAGATCACAAAGAGATGTTAATGTTGACATGTTTCCATGGAATAAGGTTACAAGTCCTCAGTGTTCTGTATTGGGTCCGCTCCTTTTCTTAATCTTCATTAATGATAGTGATGTTTTCTTTGGCTCCAGGATTTGTAAACTTGCTGATGACACTAAGCTGTACAGGAATGTTGATTGATGCTTGGGATTCTTCACTTTTGCAAAGTGATCTGGATAAGTTAAGTTTCTTGGTCCTAAACGTGGTAGATGTCATTCAATGAGTTTTTGTTTTCTTTTTCCCCATTATTTATTGTTGTCTCTTGAAATTAATTCATAGCAAAGGAGAAGAATACCATAATAAACAGCATTTTCTTTATAAACAACAAAGTCAGCAAAATTATACACTTAAATATAAAACATGACAGAATACAATGCTATTGGAAGCAGTAAAGCATACCTTTTAGGTATGAGTTATAATATGAAATTCATGTGGAAAAAGTACATTCAGCTCTGCCAAGAGTTTGATTTTTAAGGTGATGTAATACTCAAGCTGAAACTTTGATTTTGTATAGGTATTGCGGATTTTATATATAAGTTAAAAAAGTGCTTAGCATAGAATATGGTCAAATTATATCTTTGCGACGTCTTATTTGCAAAGCCAAAAGAAACTACACGGTACAAGATATCAAGCATTGATGACAGCAGATAATTACGAGCAATGCAAACCCAGAATGAATAGCTACAAGTACATGACCAGAAAATGTGCTCCAGGGATTCAACAAAGTTTTCAAAAAAAGTACATAAAGGATTATGCATATTAATTTTAAAGAGTTCGTTGCGAAATAGAGGTGCAGAAAACAGTATTGGAAATAACAGATTTGAGTGTCATGTACAGCTATAACACAATTTGAAAATATGGTATTCCATTCATACCTTAAATTCATACCTTCAATCACAAAAATTCAGTAACCAGTAACCTCCCAGTAACCTTTAGCAGGAGGGCAGTGGAGGACTGAAAGGATAAAGGGCTGGTAGAAATAAGAATAGGAAAATAATCACTGTTAAGGTCATGGCAAGTAGTAACATTTTTAAATAGAGGAGTAGCATGAGAGTTTGCATGGAAGTAGTGCAGGGTAGAGGTGCTACCCGAGGGGTGCTGGTAAGTTGGGTGTCCAAAGGGATTAAGAATAGAGTGGGTAGAGGGTGTGACGGTACGAAAAATAAGGTTGCCGTTCCTATTGGACTTGGGAGTCACCCATGGAAATATGTCTGGAGTTCAGATCTCTAAGAAGAAGGCTTGGGAGGGGGTAGTTGAGTTTAGAGAGTAAAAGGGAAGGAAGTATCCAAAGTAGCATTAGAAGGGCAGTAAACTGTAGTCAGAAGGAAAAGATTGTTGGAGGAGGGAAAGTGAATCTGAATAGTGAGGCTTTCGTTGCCATTTGGGATGGTAGAAGTGGCAAGGAGGGTAGCGGAGATAGAAGTTTTATCGAGAAAGCGACCCCACCCCCATGGGAAGGATTGCCAAGGGAGGGATGACGGGGGGCATGAAAGAAGTTGTAGCCGCTGATGCTTAAGTTGTAATTCTGGGGAAGGTTAGTCACATTGATGGAGAGAACATCAATGTTGTAGTGACGAAGGAAATGAGCACGAATGGGTTTGGAGTTATGGAGGGAACGAATATTGATATGACCAACATTTGTATCCATTAAGAAGAAGTGGTGGAACGAGTTGTAAGGCGATAGAAAGGGCAAAAAGCTTAGACTTCCTTGGTAGCTTGCTGAGTGGAATTCTGGGTGTCGTTGGAGCTGGAGTTGTTAACGACTGTCTGATAGATGTAGTGTTTGAGAGAGGTGATGGATAGAGAGCAAGAAGGGAATAGAGATTTGATGTTGTGGAGGAGAATGTCAGTGAGGTAGCCGATGTCAACAGTAAATTCTTAGGAGGGAGCATCAAGGACTGCAAAAGCTGTGGAGACCGATACAGAAGCTTTGAGAATTAGAAGAGAGTGCGGGGAAGGAAGAGATTTAGAGACAGAAACAAGTCTGGAATCAGCAAGAGAGGTGGAAGAAAAAGTTGTTGGAGCTTGTATCATATTAGCAATGAATGAAGTCTTTAGTTATTTTAATTAAGATGAACTGGTCTCACCATTTGCTACAGTAAGTTTGTGGTTATGATTTGCTGGAACAAATTTTCAAGGAGAAGGACAAGTCATGAGTAGGTCTGGCGCCGTAAGAGGAGGTAGAAGGGTGACTGGAAGATGGAGGTGCAGTGGGTCGAGAAATAGATCGGGGGTGTGGCAGAGAAGGTGGTCGTCTAGAGCTGCCAGCATTGGGGCAGGGGACACAGGAGCGAGAGCTAGATGAAATAGGATTTGAAGGGAGAGCAGTATGGCGGGGAATAGAGGAATGAAAGCGTGGGTGAGAAGGAGGTTGCTTGGAAAGGAAAGTTTTATTCCCTCACAACAAAGCCTCGTGGCCACCATGCCATCGAGAATAGAGACCTTTACAAGAGGGAGCGGTAAACCGGTGGGGGCGGCCATAATCCTGGTGACCTAATGGAAGAGGATTTCCTGCTTGCACAGGTCATCCTCCACCGAGCTCAAGGGGGTATCCACCGCAACCCCTCTGAGCACCACGAGTGTGGGTTTAGCCTTGCGGCTGTGGGAGACTGGGGTGAAGTCCTCCGATGACAGGACCTGGGGCGTGGGTGAGGAAGCCCAGGCATCAAAGGCGTCACGAGGCTAGTCCGCATGGAGGATAGCGGAAGAGCTCCTGTCAGCAGGAGTGAGAGATAAGGAAAGCAGAGGTGATAGAAGTAGTTTGATTAGAGAGTAGAAGGGAAGGTTTGAGCGGAGAGATCTCCTTGGCCTACGCCGAGTTATTCTTTAGCAAAGAAACAGAGATGCCAAAGAACTTGAGGGGCATGCAAAGGGTGTGCTTAATAGGATGGGAGTGAGAGGAGGTGGGGAGAGGAGGGGGGCTAGGTGTTTCTTCGCCAAGTTTCCGATGAGGATGAGCAGGCGAGGTGGAGGCAGGGGATCGAGGGCGCCTAAGAGATGTAGAAGAAGAGCCAGTGGGGGCAGGTTTAGATGGTAAGAGAGTGGTAGGAGGTAACAGGCAGAAGTAACAGGTAGAGGAGTAGCCATAGTAGAATCTAGTAGAATCTGTAGGACGAAGCTGTTGAATAAATGAAGAGAAAAAAGCTGAGAGAAAAATAAGTGGAGTTCTCACAAGAACTATTGGTTTTTGGCCTTGAATAAGGACTTACAGAATTGGGAAGAACCTTAAAAGTGCAGTCAAGGGTTTACAGAAAATATGAAGACAACTTACCAACTTGGCGATGAAAAATAATCCATAACACTGTTCCTAATAGATAATCCAAAAGAGACTCCTTGTGGAAACAGTAATAAAATAGTGAATAATGGCTCTCAAAAGTGACCTTTGGTATTTAAAACTGAAAAGTAGATGTGATAAAATGTGATGCCGTAAAAACACGATGAATGCGGTAAAAAACGATGAATGCGTCAAAGATGTGTCCTGATATGTCATGTGATGTGCTTTCCCCAATATAACGCCCCTTTATAAAGCCCGTTTGATCTGAATGGATTATATTATTTAAAACACCCTTAATACGTTCTGTGATACATTTAGCGGCTATCTTATAATCTGCATTCAACAAAGAAATAGGCCTCCAATTTTCTATTCTTTTAAGATCTTTGTTCAGTTTGGGGGAAAACGAAATTATGCCCTGCCCCTGCTCACAAGGCCACAGAAAGAGGAAAATTAAAACCCTAATAAAACGTCACCAAAGTTGTCCCAAAAAATCTGATAAATTTCAACCAGAAAACCATCAGTGCCTGGAGCTTTATTTTTTGACATAGAAAAAAGGGCTGATTTACACTCCTCTAAAGAAGGCATACTTTCACAAGAGTCACACCCATAACAAACTTAGGCAAATGATTAAAGAATACCTTAATTTTAGAAAGGCAAGGTAGAGCGATAGAGGGTGCTTTAAAAACATTTTTCAGCATCTAGAATATCATGACCATTCGTTATACTTCCAACTCGAGAGTTTTAACACTACTGCAATTACGATTCCGCCTTTCAAGATTAAGTAAATAACGAGTAATTCTCTCATTCAATATTGATAATTGCAAAGTTATTCATTTTGGTCAGAACAATTTTGGGTTTTGTTTAATGCATGAATGCTTTAACTCTTGATTGTGTTGATGATGAAAGGGACCTAGGTGTCGTCATTACTAGCAATCTGAAGCCTTCTAAACAGTGTGCTTTAGCAGCTGCATGAGCAAATAAGATGCTATATTTGATTAGAATACATTTTAGCTTTCTTGGGAGAAAGGTTGTTCTTAATTTGTATAAGCAGTTAGTCAGGCCTCACCTTGAGTATGCTTTTCAGGCTTGGAGTCCCTTTTATGGGAAGGACATTTTTTTTGAGCGGGTTCAGCCAAGACCCACTAGACTTACTCCCGAGGTAAGAAATCTTTCTAATGAATTTGCAATTTCATGGTTTGACCACACGAGTTAAGAAGAGCACATGGCGATATGATTCAGGTTTTTAAATTCCCACTAGACTTATTCCTGAGGTAAGGAATCTCTCTGATGAATTTGCAATTTCATGGTTTGACCACACGAGTTAAGAAGAGCACATGGCGATATGATTCAGGTTTTTAAATTCCCACTAGACTTATTCCCGAGGTAAGGAATCTCTCTGATGAATTTGCAATTTCATGGTTTGACCACACGAGTTAAGAAGAGCACATGGCGATATGATTCAGGTTTTTAAATTACTATTTAGTTGTGTACTTTTGACTTCCTGTTATTTCTTGCACGTTTCAGCTAATCCTCATGTGACACGTGGTAACAATTAAAAGTTGACCAAAGAGTTCTCACGAATAGATATTCAACGTTTTAGCTTTTGCACATAAGAGATGTAAATGAGTGAAATGGTTTGCCCGAGTGGGTAGTTAGCTCCAAATGTTTTCACAATTTCAAAGTCAACATTGATATGTTCTTTACTAACTCTGGGCATCTTTTTTTTTTTTTTTTTTTTTTTGTGGTGATAGTGTTACTTTGTGCTTTTTGTGGGGTGACTAAGCCTTTTAAGCCCATCATCTTGTTATGTTATGGTATGTTATTAATAATTCAAGCCCACAGAACTTCATATCAAAGTATTTGGGGAAGAAGAGTTAATATAGAATTCTAAATACAAATTATCATTGGCATGATTTCAACACAAAATGGTTGTGTCCGGGCCATGTAACTTCAAACTTAAATAAGATTTTATGATGATGTTTTTGGTACTTGGTTAATTTTGTAATTCTCTATCATATATCAAGCTACAATATTTCACTTTTGTCTACTTTAACATATTTTCAAGATCAGCTCATACTTTATTCAAGAAAATGATAATATATGATGTTTGTTGTGGTTTAACTGCACTGTGAGTCAGATTCAAATGTGCCAAGCATACAAATACTGGGTACTATTTATGTAGCACCCACTTCTACAGTACTTACTATAATCAGTGGCACTTTACAATCAAAATAAAAAGCAAAAGTCAAGCAAAGTAATCATTTAAATACTAATTGAAAAAGGTAAGTTTTAAGTTTCTTCTTGAAAAGGGGGAATGATGTTATACATTTTATCTTAGCCGACAATCTATTCCATTCTTTTGGCCTAGCCACAGAAAAAGCACAATCCCCAAAGCTTTATCTGTAAGTTTTAAATATTTTGGATGTGCAAGAATGAGTTGATCTCAGTGAATAATTGCTTTGTTTTACATGAAAATAATTTGTTAAGTAAGTTGAAGCTAATCCATTTATACATTTGAAAGACATGCATAGCAACCGAAATAAAATTCTAGACCTTATTGGCAACCAATGTAAGGACTTCAAGCATCCTAAAGCACTATCATAGTTCTTCTTCCTTAAAATCAATCTGTCCTAAAGCACTATCATAGTTCTTCTTCCTTAAAATCAATCTGCAAAATGTTGACATACTTGACAAGCCATAAAACAACGTAGTACAATAGTGAAGCTTAGAAATAACAAGAAAAAGGAACCAACTGTTGAAGGGACTTATTGTTTAGATGACTGGGTAATGACCTTAGACGATGTAGCATATACATAGCTGTTTTACACTTTTCATTTATGTGTCTTTCAAAAGTTAGCTGGTTGTCCGACCAAACTCAAAGATACTTATTACACTGACTATCATCCATGTGGACATTATTGATATTGATACCATTAACCCTACATTTATCTAATTGGACCTTGCTACCAAATTTTATGTATTTAGTTTTACTATTATTCAGATTTAGTCTGTTTTCATTCATCCAGGCTGAAACAAGAATAGCATATTCTTCCAAAGCATCAATGCAATGCTGCTCATCTAAAAGCTGTTTGCTGCAAAACTGCTGTGATATAAATGGTCGTCAGCGTATCCCGTGAGAGTTATCTCTTTAGCATGTTGCATATTTGAACTGCTGTAAATTTTGTAAAGTGCTGCGTAAAGATTGCCTTGAGGCATGGAGAATTGAAGGGTGATCTTCTCAGAAAGAGATTGTCCTATTTGGACCTTGAATTTTCTTCCATTTAAATAGTTATGGACCCAATGTAATGCCTTCCCATCTATTCATACAAATGACAGGAAATGCACTCAAGGACTGCCCTGGGGCATGCTTGCTTCATTACCTAGTAACCTCCAACAGCTAGGAGGATAAAGATACAAAAACTATGAAGAAACTTGTGTATTCTAGAACATTATGATGAAGATGATTGAAAGGTTACACTCAGTTAAGAGTGAGAACGATATCATTTTGCAGACATGTTTTGCATGTGTCTGCCATAATAATTTTATTCTCTTCTAAAATAAAAATGAGCTACACATCCTCAATGGGGTGGGGCTGTGTAACAAAGTAATTAAAACAATTTCCCATCACGATGTAGTTCTTTAATGATCAATGAAATTTATTTCTAGTCTTGGGGTCATATGGTCATGTAGGAACTGGAGAAAACATCTGGAAAATGGTTAAGATGTAGGTACGAGGATATTTCTTCTGCCACAAAACGTTGGGGTGTAAATTAAGACACAAAAGAATGTCAAGTTTAAACAAACTATCAAAGGAGACAAAGTCGGACATAATCCTTTATTCATGTGATAGAAATAAATAATACATTTTCTGACCAAGTCTCATACCTCCCAAAGCAATCTAACAAATGTTTTGTAATTATTAAAAACTTTAATGCTACTACTATGGATGTTGCCATTTTGATTTTAAAACATGCAGAAAATGGTGTCATCAGCCCAACAATTGAAATGCTTTGTATTTCTTTATAACTTATATCAAGTTTTCAAGACTATGAAAAATTGTATTCCTTTAGTAAGGGTCAAAGACATTTTTGTGTACACTTGAAATGATCAAAACATGCTGTTAAAACTTCCATGTCCCATCACTTTGCAATAAAAACTTTAATCAAATGTATAAAGAAATTATTGGGGAAATTATGTCATCATGCACAAGATTTTGATACAGAATTGAACAAAATGGCAGTTTCCATGTGTTGACATGAGATAGGAATCAGATTTTGACTTGCTGAATTTGGTAGTTGATCTAGATGTATATCCTGTCTTATGACATAATAATTGTGTAAGACTTTATGTCCCCTTTAACATATATTTCCAATCTGCACAATATTTCAAACAAAGCTGAACAGGACAATCATCAAGATACAACAAAACTTTCAAACCCAGTGGCTGCTTATATATTTATATTTATTCCCCATCTAGCAGATCAAAACAATTTACAGTTTTAGTTACGGAGCTATGAATTTTTAAAAATTTTGTTTAAAAATATATCAGCACTGCTGATGAATGTTTAAACCTATGTGCCAGACATGAGCAAGCACGCTGGCCTTCAAGGCATTTATCAAAAACCTAACGGCTATGCGAAAACAAATTTGAAAATAACATTGAGCCACACTTTTACTAAACAAGATAAACTCTAATGAACTTCTAATTTTGATATTATTGATTATCTTCTTACAGTCTGTAGTACACCACTGATGCATCCCTGCACACAGCTTTGCAGTGGCAAAGTAGAATTTCCTCTAGGGAATGTTACTGATGAACAAGGAATAATTTCAAGAAATAAGTTACCAACTCCATTTTTGGATTGAACCTGGAAAAATATTGTGCACAATTGTTTTAAGTTGATTGTGACTCCTTGAAAGGGCCATAGATGACCTGGTGGGTGTCACTCTGAGGAATTAGAAAAATCCAAGATGGTGCCCAAAATGGCCAACCCACAGTAAAAACTTTAATATGGCTGCTAAAAGAGCTGCCACTGTGCAAAGCAGTAAATAAAATCACTACTGAACTTTAACCACCCAAACTTTTGATATGAAAGGTTAATTTTGAAGTATTATATTCCAGAAAGATCCTTAATTTATGTTTCGGGGTTAACCCTTAAACGCCCACTGCATTGGACTTTTAGAGTAAGCTATATTTAGCAAAATACTTGAAGGACTTCCCCAAAGATCATCAAACTTTATTTATACCTATTGTATGAATCTATTTGGGACAATTTAGTGTGATTTCTGGTATATTTTTAAACAAAATTTTTAAAAATTCATAGCTCCATAACTAAAACTGTAAATTGTTTTGATCTGCTAGATGGGGAATAAATAGATTGTTTTTTCATATAAGATGTATAAGTTTAGCATAGCCCTCCGACATATGTTTCTTATTTCATACAATTACCTTGCAACAAACAAAATTTCAGCGAGTCAAAACGTTGACAATTTGACCGAGGATAATTCTTTTACAGATAAGTGCATCTGAAGGAAGAAAATCAGTTTGAAACAGATTTTGCAACAAAGCAGGTAAAATAAAGAAAAATTTATATTACATATCATAGTATTCAAACATTTTTTAATGCGATAAATGAAAAGCAAAACATAGTATAATTCAAATATACAAGTTCCGCATAAAAAAAATATGTGATTGTTTATTTGGAAGTTTTTTCCAAATAATAGAGTAGGAACCCAATTCCGTTTTTGCTACCCGACTCAGACCTAGTATTCAATCATTTTTTATTTTCTATTTATTTTGTATTACTTTCCAATCAGTTTGGTGCCCTTTCATGGAATAATCTGCTATTTGAAATGCACTGAGCTGTATGAGAAATGCTAATAGTAGAAATTAAAGGTCACAGAGATGGTCAAAATTTGATATCAAAATACAAATTTGCATTTTTCCGATTTTCCTTGCTTCATAAAAATGAGAATGGTATCATTGCAATTTCAATGACAATCCAAAATAATTTCAGTAAGGTCTTCCTTAAGGTTGTTCATTTGGAGTAGCCTTATCTACCCAACAATATTGCTACCTACTCAAATATTTTTTAATATCTTATCTGAAGAATAGCATTTTGGTGTAAAATGCAAGATATAAAAAAGCTTATATTTAGCACAAAAAATATGTTTTGCCAACCTACCAACCCACCTTTTTCAGCAAAAAATGGGTTACCCCAAACAAATTTTTTTTAAACCTGGCTTCATTCCACAGACTTTTTCATCAAGAAAATACAGACCCACAGAGATAGTATTTTTAACACTGACCTTGCATATTTCATTAAGTACTTTGTACATATTTGAATATTGCAGTTAAAAATTATGCACATTAATGTGAAGACCAGTCTAAGCTTTCATTCATTGCATACTTGTAATGATAGAAATTGAAAGGAAAGTGTAAAAAATAGCATCATCTAAAAAGTTAACCAAATGTGAAATTTCTAAAAAAGGGCTCTAAGGGTTAAGAATGTCAAATATGATAATTCTATGATGCTGTGATTGTTTACATTATTCGAGAAATGACATGTTTTCCTACAAAGAAAACATAGGAACGCTTGTTTCAGTCTCACTGTCTCTGTGCTGAGGATTATCACTTATCCTTTGTCCATCCCACCTGGAAATTTGTCACTTCCTCATCTTCACCTCATCCTCCTTACCTTCATTATTTTCTGGAATTATTTCAATGGCACAAGAACACAGCTACAAGAAAATGGGTCAAAGATAATATTATTACCAAAAAACAGAACAGAAATAATTATAGAAAATAGATCTTATTTAATTTGTTATTGTTAATAGCTCTAATAATATAATTTTTACAAAATTTTATTTGTCTTAACTTAAAACTATAAGTGCAGTTGTGACCATTTAAAAAAACTTGTGCTCAAAATTTATTGCTCTTTCATGTGGGTAAAATATCTCTACTGCACCTATCCATATACATTTAATATACTGAGTGGGGGAAATGCAGAGAGTCAAATGTAACAGCAGTAACTACTATCTTGATAAGTAATTGGAAGAAAATAATTGGTCACAACTGAAAATATCACAGAAGCAATAAAATTATATCCACAATATGATATGAGGGTGCTGCTTTACTCTGCTTTATGGACAGGTGGGGATTTTACATTCACCAGATAATTCTGAACAAGACTAGTTTTCTAAACATTGTCAAAATTTCTGATGTATGTTTTCAGGAGGATTTCTTTAAAAACTAATTTTTACCTTATCGCAACATAGTATATATGGCAATAAGGTATTTTACTCACTTTTGGGTGGTTGGGTATGGGTGGTTGGGTGTGGGTGGTTGGGTGTGGGTGGTTGGGTGTGGGTGGTTGGGTGTGGGTGATTGGGTGTGGGTGGTTGGGTGTGGGTGGTTGGGTGTGGGTGGTTGGGTGTGGGTGGTTGGGTGTGGGTGGTTGGGTGTGGGTGGTTGGGTGTGAGGTTGGGTGTGGGTGGTTGGGTGTGGGTGGGTAGTTGGGTGTGGGTGGTTGGGTGTGGGTGGTTGGGTGTGGGTGGTTGGGTGTGGGTGGTTGGGTGTGGGTGGTTGGATGTGGGTGGGTGGGTGTGGGTGGGTGTGGGTGGGTGGGTGTGGGTGGGTGTGGGTGGTTGTGTGGGTGGTTGTGTGGGTGGTTGGGTGTGGGTGGTTGGGTGTGGGTGGTTGGGGTGGGAGGTTGGGTGTGGGTGGTTGGGTGTGGGTGGTTGGGTGTGGGTGGTTGGGTGTGGGTGGTTGGGTGTGGGTGGTTGGGTGTGGGTGGTTGGGGTGTGGGTGGTTGGGTGTGGGTGGTTGGGTGTGGGTGGTTGGTGTGTGGGTGGGTGGGTGGTTGGGTGGGTGTGGGTGGTTGGGTGGGTGGGTGGTTGGGTGTGGGTGGTTGGGTGTGGGTGGTTGGGTGTGGGTGGTTGGATGTGGGTGGTTGGATGTGGGTGGTTGGTGTGGGTGTGTGGGTGGTTGGTGTGGGTGGTTGGGTGTGGGTGGTTGGGTGTGGTTGGGTGTGGGTGGGTGTGGGTGTGGGTGGGTGTGGGTGGGTGTGGGTGGACGGGTGTGGGTGGACGGGTGTGGGTGGACGGGTGTGGGTGGTGGTGTGGGTGGACGGGTGTGGGTGGGACGGGTGTGGGTGTGGGTGGACGGGTGTGGGTGGACGGGTGTGGGTGGGGGTGTGGGTGGACGGGTGTGGGTGGACGGGTGTGGGTGGGCGGGTGTGGGTGGACGGGTGTGGGTGGACGGGTGTGGGTGGACGGGTGTGGGTGGACGGGTGTGGGTGGACGGGTGTGGGTGGACGGGTGTGGGTGGACGGGTGTGGGTGGACGGGTGTGGGTGGACGGGTGTGGGTGGACGGGTGTGGGTGGACGGGCGTGGGTGGACGGTGTGGGTGGACGGGTGTGGGTGGACGGGTGTGGGTGGACGGGTGTGGGTGGACGGGTGGGTGGGGTGTGGGTGGACGGGTGTGGGTGGGTGGGTGGGTGGGTGGTGTGGGTGGGGGTGTGGGTATGGTGTGGGTGGATTGGTGTGGGTGGGTGGATGGGTGTGTGTATGGTTGTGGGTGGGTATATGTGTGGGTGTCTAGGTGGGTGTTTGGGTGGGTGTATGGGTGTGGGTGGGTGATATGGGTGTAGGTGGGTGATATGGGTATGGGTGGGTGATATGTGTGTGTGTGGGTGGGTGGGTGTATGAGTGGGTGTGAGTGGGTGTATAGGTGTGAGTGGGTGGGTGGGTGTTTGTAAAGACCTGCAAACGTACTGTAATTTCAGGGACAAAACAGATAACGCAATTTGCATATCCAATCAATCAAACAAGTATCCACATTTTTGATAGAAATATTTGATTTTGTTGTATTCTGTTTGGTAAACCTTTGCTTCAGGTGACATTTTGGCTTGTTGACTGTAATTCTAGTCTTAATGCCACCCTCTACATAATGTCACAGTTTGCCACAAGAATTTATTGTCCTCAGTTGTAAGGTGAAAATGATAATAAAACAAATATCTATTTACACCCAAAATATTGATAATGGAGACTTCCTTTGAATATTTCTTATCAAACATGCTCACCTCTTTAATTATATTTAAAGGCGTCCACAGATTGATAGTGTGAACATGTAGTCCATGTTGTTTCTTCGGAAAGATAAGACAGATTGCTTAAAGGTCAGAGGTCAAATAATGATTGTACATTTTGTGTTGCATTTCATTCAAAAAACATAGTTGCTATTGTATTAATCTTTGGTTGGTTGGTGGATTTTTTTACTTGGTGGGTTGGTGGAGGGTGATGCATTATGTCCCACACATAACAGGATATGCCACTTAAAAGGTCACAGGTCAAATAATTAATCAGATAGTAATTTGTTTTTCGCGCTTCCTGAAAAAACAATCAATGTGATATTGGGTTGGCACTTGGTGGGTAATGTTACTTGGTGTTTTGGTGTTCATTGTTGTCTAGCACATAATGGAAGATGTCATTTAGAGGTCAGAAGTGAAGTAATTGATGTAAAATGATCCATTTTATGTCATGTTTCCTGGAAAAAGCTTTGAAAATTTTACAAATTCTATGTGGCAGAGGCGATGTCAGCAACTCTGTTGATTGCCATCTTGTTTGTTTATTTATTGAGAGAGTGTATAACATACAGTTTATAAGAACATGCTTTGCCCATCTGCCAATGAACCTTACACTCTAATTAAAAGAAATTTTTTGTTCCATTTTATAGAAATACATGAGAATTGTCTAGGATCTGCTTTTATGACATCACACTTTAATGCCATAGGCCTAAATCCTAAACGTACAAACTATCTGCATTAATTTGACACCAAATTGTTTCTTTAATAGTCCTCTATCATATATAAAAAAATTCACAAGAATATTCCTTTAACAAAAACACTTGTAAAACCTACTAAGCACCAGTGGCTTGGTAGGTGAAGGGGGTGGGCAGGGGAAAACTTCCCTTCCCCTCTGTGAAGTTTTCTGCGAGGGAGCAGTATATGCTCACAGGGGTGCAAAAATTGTCCTGGGAATATATTTAAATATTAAAAAAGGAGTCCTTTTATTCTCAACTTCCACAATTTCAATCAATTGCAAAATAAACATTGCCAATTTTTTCTCTCAAAGCTTTATTCTTACATCATAAACAGGCTGGACTCCAGCCAAAGACACATTTTGTAGTAAAAGCGACACTACATTTGTTTTTCTTGTATTTTCCTTTTGAACAACTTTAAAGTCAGTTAGTGTGAAATTGATTTTTAATCAATTTTCTGATGCCATAATCACAACAAAATAATATTATGCTTCCGAGACTTTGCCCACTGCTGCGCCTACCAAGACTTTGACCCTGATCTGACACATTTAAAGCAATTTTTTGTTATCAAAATCACGCGAATGTATAGAGCTTCCAGGGGACTTCACTCCTATGATTTGACACAATTTCACACAGTGATTTGTTACAAGAAGTGCAGGTCTTCGCCCTAGGTTTGACACAATTTAGGGATCAAGCAAGTCCACCTTATATGAAAGACTTCAAAAGAAACAAAACAGTATAAGAAGCATTCAAAAATCTTTTTCCGGTAAAAATCTTTTTCCGTTAAGGAGGTTTTAAGTTTGGTATCATTTGTGTAAAAACGACTGAAATCAGACTGTGATATGATATCACTGCCTCAAATTCCTCAAAGTCTTTATGTATTCTATTATATTTCATCCTTTAATTTTGTGTCGTAAAAACCATTGGATATGTCAGGAAAGCAGAAAACAGAATCTTGTAAAGATAATTATAATTTACTACCTTAATAAAATTTGAGAAAAATAATTTTAAAAAAAACAACTTAAATATATTTTCCATAAAATACATTAACAATCGTTAAGAATGTGAGGATAAGGGCACCAATATGCCATAGTAGTCTTATTACACCAGTCATTAATATCTCCTTCACGGAATAAGATCTTTCTCCTTAACGGAATAAGATTTTTCTCCTTAACGGAATAAAATATTTCCCTTTAACGGAATAAGATTTTTGAACTGTTTTGTCACTATTGTGTTTCTTTTAAAGTCGTCTTTCATATAAGATAAACTTGCTTGACCAATAAACTAATTAATCCTTCAAGCACTTTTCTGCTATCAAATCACACAAGAATTGCAGTATTTCCCCCTCCCTCTCCCAAATAATTAAAAGGTCTAAAGAAATTGATTTGGGAGAGTAAGGTTACATGGCATCTTTTCTTCCAGAAATCTTGAATTTTTAGGAAATCTTCTTCAATTTTCGTTAAATTTCTCTCATTTTCGTGAAGTTTGTTTTAATTTTTGCTCAATTTTTAGGAAATTTCCTTCATCTTTTAAATTTTTTTTGTAAAAATTTAATTTTCTGATAATTTCGATACATTTTTGTGAAATCTTCATTTTTTTGAACAATTATATTCAATTTTGTGATATTTACCTCAATTTTTGTGAAATTTCCTTCATTTTAAAGAAAATTTCCTTTAATTCTAATCAAAAAGCATAACATTTCCTTCAATTTTTTTGGGTGTAAAATTTCCTCAAAAAGCCCTGCCCACTATACATATTAATGAAAGTCAACATTTTGGTACCATGAACACGTACACACTAGTTTACAACATAATTGTACCAAATTTGAAACAAAGCAGTCATGTGGTTGTTGAAATATGAGCATGCCAAAGTTTCAATATTAAGCGCCGCCTACTCAATAATATGCATGACATCCCCACCAAAAACAATAGGGCACATCTGCTGACCATGGCCTATTTGTCTACCTCATATGACATGAATTCAGTTTACTGTTCTACAGAAACTGTTTAGAAGCTCTTTACAGCAAAATCAGATTAAGCCCCACCCACTATGCATATTAATGAAATCTAACATGTTTACACAATAATTATTTACACAATAATTATGTACACACCAGCTAACATCATACTTATACCAAATATGAAACAAAACAGACATGCGGTTGTAAAAATAAATATTTCCAGATTTTTACATTAAGCCCCGCCTCATCAATATACATGACATTACCATCAAAAAAAATAGGGCACATCTACGGACCATGGGCTATCTGTATACCCCATATGACATGAATCCAGTGTATTGTTTTTGAGATATCTTGTTTACGAGCTGGGCATCACACACACACACACACATACATATGCCATCATGACGACATATAGGTTCCTGCTGCTATCGCATCAGAACCAAAAAGAATGTGGCTCCAATGCCAAAGATCTTCCTACGGTGCTGCCAATTAAGATCTATGTACCCATCGTTTTACTCTTATGAGCATTGTTTTTTTTTTAAAGTGCCAAAATGCCCTTACCCCCTCCCCAAAGTCAAAGATGACCCACCACGCCACTGCTAAGCACAAACATTAACTTAAAGGGTATGTAAATTTAAATTGTTTTCATACATTTGACCAAAGTTGCTAAAAAGGATTAGCTTTCTGAAACTGAGTTCTCAGTCAGGCATAAATACAAATAATTCAACACTGTAATATTCTATCAAATTTTAAACCAATAGCTTGGATTAATTATGCCATTGCTGTTTTTAATTGCTGTAAAGAAAAGGACAATTTTTTTTGAATGGCCTTGTTTCCTTGACTTACCCGAGTAAACCTTTTCCACTCCATGTTTGCGGTGTCAAAGATTTCTGAACCACCTCAGCTGACCTCACAACCACCAATCTAATGGGAGTCTAAAAAATCAAATAAAATTCGTTGTGAGCAGTTATTATTACATACTTGTACATGATTTAAAACTAAGCTGTAACAGATTAAGGTTTTTGGTTCCAATGCGATATCATCAAAACCAGTGTTCATGATGGTGTATGTATGTGTGTGACACTGAGCTCTTAAACACGATATCTCAAGAACGGTACAGTGGCTTCATATCATATGTGGTACTTAGATAGCCCATGGTTCATAGATGTGCCCCATGATTTTTGGTGATGTCATGCATATAGGCATGGCTTAATGTAAAAATCTCGAAATGCTCATATTTTAACAGCCACAAATCTGTTTTGTTTCATATTTGGTTCAATTATATTATTACTGTAGCTAGTGTGTATGTGTTCATGGTATAGAAATGTTGAATTTCATTAATATACATAGTAGGTGGGGCTTAATATGATTTTGCTAAAAAGAGCTTGTAAAAACGATATCTAAAGAATGATAAACTTGATGCAAGTCATATGTGGTAGGTAGGGTAGACTGGGGAAAATTGGGATGGGGTAACTGGGACACGCTTCATAAAATGAAAGTCATTTGATTGATCAGGTGGTTACTAGGTCACATGCATTCCATCATTTCACTCTACCACTGGACCAAGCACATGCAGTTCCAAGATCAGGAAGGAAACTAAATTTCCAATTCCATTTTTTGCACAAAAAGTTAAAATTATTTGTTTACAACCATTTCTCTAAAATCTTAAGCATCAAAGGGATAAGTCCTATTTTTAACCTGTGAATAAGAATGGGCATACCACAAGTAAGAAACGACTTATTAGAATATATTTTAAAGCATGTACTGTAAATCAGCTGAAGCTTTCCAAAATTATTATCGGGGATAATTAGGACATGATGCCCCATTCCCCCTTTTGTGTCCCAGTTCTCCTCACTTTGTAATATCCACGATCTTTTATAATCTTTTATAAATTGCAAGAGTTTTGTGCTCGACCTGTTGACGTTAGGTGTAACATATAATTAGTAAACTTGATATTTTATTATAAGTATTTGTATGTTTTAATGTTGTCCCACTTCTCCCAACACCCGTCCCATTTTCTCCTATATACTCAGGGACAAATCGGGCATTTTCTTTTGGCTCTTTTTATGAGAACTTGAGTCTGACAAAGCTGCCACTGTTATGGGGTATGGTCCATGATAAGGACATTGTCTATGCATGATTGACTCTGCAGATTAACTTCAGAGAAGTTATTTACTTTTTTTTAAAACAGTGAGAATGGTGTCCCACTTCTCCCTTGTCTCCCCTACACAGCTAGCCTATAGTCCGCAGATGTGCCCTATGGATTTTGGTGGTGATGTCATGCATATAAATGAGTGGGCAGGGCTTAATGATAACATTTTAAAATGCTCATATTTTAACAACCGCATGTCTGTTTGTTTTATATTTCGTGTAAATTATGTTAGTTAGTGTGTACATGTTCATGGTACCAAAATGTTTCATTTCATTAATATGCATAGTGGGCGGGGCTTAACATGATTTTGTTAAAAAGAGCTTGTAAACACAATATCTGAACGATACATAAGACTCAATTCATATGCGGTAAACAGACAACATTTACAAAACTTGTATTAAGTGTCATGTAATTGCATATCACAAAATATTTGTGCCATATTTATTCAACGCCATTCATTAATTCATAGACATGACATCACTACCACAACATCACTACCACTACCACCATGGAGATCAATACAAATGTTGACAACATTAGCATTTCCACAATAACTAACATCATCAAAGCAAGTATGATGCAAAAACAATTGCTCATTTATCCTATTTCAAGAATTTGTCAGCAAGCCCCACCTACTCATTAGCATTCATGACATCACTACCACAACATTAGAACATACGTACAGACTATGACCCATTTGTGTACCACATATAGCATAAATCTGATATATCGTTTATGGTGTTTACATCATTTAGCACTTTCACGTTAAGCCACACCCACCATGCATATTAATGACACCTGTTGATAACATAAACATGTACACAACCAACAAATTATCATGCATAATGTGAGGCACAATGAACATACAGTTGCTCATTTATCACTTTTTTTAAATTTTCACTTTAAGCCATGCCCACTTAATAATAAGCATGAAATCACCACCACAAACATTAGGCCAAATCTGCATACTATTAGGCTATCTGTGTACCATATAATACATTATGTTTACAAGCTTTTTCAGCAAAATCATATTAAGACCCACTATGTATATCAATGAAATTCAACGTTTTTACATCATGAACATGTACACACCAACTAACATCATAATTATACCAAACATGAAACAAAACAGACATGTGGTTGTTAAAAAATGCCATCAAAAACAATAGGGCACATCTACGGACCATGGGCTATCTGTGTACCACATACGACATGAATCCAGTTTAT
Source organism: Chiridota heheva (assembly GCA_020152595.1). Lineage (NCBI taxonomy): Eukaryota > Metazoa > Echinodermata > Holothuroidea > Apodida > Chiridotidae > Chiridota > Chiridota heheva. The sequence continues at coordinate 188,897 of JAIGNY010003538.1, forward strand.
TGTTCTCGAAATATCGTGTCTACAAGCTGGCCGTCACAAACATACACACACACCTCACCATGACCGCATAGGTTCCTGATGATATCGTATCAAAACCAAAAATAGTTGGAATTCCTTTCCTCGGGCAGAAATCTTTTGTTCCCCAGTAGCTGAACAATGAATGAAGTCAGATGGACAATAAATGTGGACGGAGGAATGAAAAGATGAACCAATGAATGAACGGTAAAAATGCTATATCCCCTCTTCACCAACTTCGTTGGTAAGGGAATAATAAACATCAGATAAGAAATTGACATTTCATACTGAGCAGTAAAGAATTCAAAAATAAATCAATAAACAATGTCCCAAAACATTTGGAGCAAATTTCAAGTCTGGTTCAGTTGCAAATCTTAAGTTTCAAGTCAAGCTTCAAGTCTTTTGTACAAAGCAATTGTAACTTACATAAGGTAATAAAAACATTCATTGTCTCCTGAAAGGTCCCCAATCAGTACTACACACAGTACGACCCTCAAATCATTAGAAATTCATTTTATATCTTTTATTTCAATTAATTAATCAAAAATGAAGTTACAAACATCCAGTCAAAGTCCAATCAGCAAGTTAACTACTGTCGTACTTGGTGCAACTCCCAAGTCATCTCCTTATGCTGATGGTGTTATGATGGATGAAAATCATTTTAATAAGGATTCACAGCCAACTGTAAAAACTTACTCCAACTGAATGCTGAACTAGAACAGCAATGTCTTGCAAGGATCTGAAATTATCAGCACCAATTGAACCAAACTCGACAAGCTTGTCACCAACGTGGAGACCCTGTGTGGAGAAAAAATTCAAATTTTAACTGTAACTTAGCATCTAAGTACCCGATGGAAACAAATCAAGAGTCCAAAACCATTTTCATGGTCAGTGAAGATGATAGACATATTTTCAGATTAACACTATCAATATAAATTGCAGAATATGCAAATTAGTTTCCGCCATTAGAGAAAATTATAACTTTCACTATTATTTTGCATATAAGTTACGTGTCTAGTATCCAAACCCATGTTTTCATGATCTGTGAAAATAATAGGCATACTTGCAGATTAGTATTATGAATATTACTTGCATAATATGCATATTAGCTTCCTCAATTAGAGATTCATATAAAAGCAAGTATGAAAAATCAGGTAAAGCAGCAACAAGCAATACCTGGAATATTTAAAGTAGTGACAACCCAATGAAGATGACAAGATCCATATTTAACACAGGTTTCACTGCTATCCTTAATATGGTTAGCGTTCTTAATGAATTTTCAGGTAACATATCACTCAAAAGCACTACTGTCATCTATCTCCACCTAAGATGAATTAGCTTAACTGACATTTTTACACACCCCACACTATCACTGTACATGGATATGTAGTCATAGGAATACTCTTACAGGTGCATCTTCTGGTGCTGCACCCAGTCTTGCAGTTACACCTAAATATCTTGTTTAACTTCCCTGGTGCAGTGGGGAGATGTGTCTTTACTGGCAGTAATTGACCATCAATGATCTTCCATCCCTATTTTTCTGGTTTTTATAGTCCAGCAGTATCTTTCCAATTCTGAATCTAAAAGTATACTGTCGCGCAGACTATGATAATGGGAGCAGCAGATATTGACAGCAATGTCTGAGGCTCCACGAATGTGCTGCTTTTTGCCACCTTCTCACAGAAACGCTTGTACCACAGAACATCTATACCTTCACCCTTCTTGCCATTATAGACGTAGACTAGGGCTTTCTCTCCTGCATCAATGATATCTTTCTTTGCAGCACCCTCTTTTGTGAACAGGTCAACAAGTTGCTTCAACATTGTTCTGGACTTTGTTTTAGGGCTACTGGATGCCTATACCCAAAACTCTTGATGTTGTATCACATCCAATCAATGCATGTACAAATTGTAGTCTGGAACAGATTTTCTTTCCCCAGATTTTCATGGTCTTCTTTATGTTCCATACCCTTTTTTTTTTGGGTGTTAAGTTTTTATTTTAGGTTTCAAGAATAGGTCCTTCTCAATTGCATTGCCATGATAGCACAACAAGATTAATAGGTCTGTATCATCACCGAAAAGAATAGTGTTGGCAGCCTTCACTGACTCTACTGTTGTCTTGACGATCAGGATGTCTGCATCTCCTTTGGCATGAAGCCTTCTCAAAGAAAGCATTAGAAAAAAACTTTGTTTGTTTACTTTGTTGCCCAAAAACTCATTTTTCTTCAGCTTTAGTGAAATCTCTGCTGTAAATATAACACTTGGTCCTTTTGAGCTGCCTGTGCATCTGCAATGTGTAGCATCTTTGATGGCGGGCCCATCTTCATAACCATCGAACACAATGGTTGCCTTTTTATACCAATTTGTCACATATGTAACACACACATATGACATATGCTCTCAAAAGGTTTGACCCCTTGACCACGGTGGACGTTGCAAGAGTGAGTGCACCATCATCAAGCATGTAATGTACATTACATATACATAGATCATCACCAGTGAGGTCTGTCTGACCTTGTTTCACAATTTCCCAAAGGGCATAACCTAGGGCCGCTTTGTTTGGCTCTCTAGGAAGCCCAACATTGTCAAATAATGATGTGGGATGACTGCAAATTTCGTATTTAAACAAAGCTGCTGGATCTTCCTGCTCTTCACGGGTGGCAATAACATTCAGTAGCTGGAAAAGCAATTGTGGATCCACCTGAACTGGATCTCTGCCAACGACAGCAGATGTCTTGGATCTGAGTGTGACTGCTTGATGTTTCCTTTGGAAAGAGTAATCATTGACATATTTCCCACCCATTGACTCTAGTATAGGCTGGCCTAAAGATCTTGCCTTGTCGACATTCACTTTGTCATGTGCAGCAACACCACTCACAAATTATGCATTGATGGCTCACTACCGAATCCCATTCTTTGAAGGCTTCAATTAACTTGTAGGTGTCTTCTGTGTCCCGTTGTTGTCTAGACTTGGATGTGTCTTTGTGCTGCTAGATGGTGTTGTAGTTCACACCAGTAAGCTCTTGCATAGCAAAATTTACTTAAATGGCATCCCCAATATCCAATTCAGCCGCTGTACCTCTGTCATACCTCTGCCTATGGTTAGCCCACCACTTGTTTTGACACTTCTCATTAGCACATGCTCAATTACAAGATCAGTAGATACAGTAAGCCTGCCCAACAACCTAAAAACCATTCATACAGCTAGTGTTGACAATATAATGAGTCTTGTCAAGTTGGCACATCTTTTGTAGATACAAGTATGCAGATTTGGCATACAGATTGTGCCCTGCTGCTGTAAAAAATGGTAACATGTCCTGTACTGCCTAAAGATGTAACATCCAATTCCCTGTGCATTCAGCTTTTATGAATTTCTTTTAGGATGGCAACGATATCCATGCATTGCAAGCAAAGTTGGGCAGACCTTAGGTCACTCATTGAGTTCCATTCTTCTTTCAGTTTATTAGCAACTCTTGAGAGAACCTATGAAGAGGAAAGGTCAGTAGTGATAGCCGGATCCATCATTAGGTGATCAAAAATGTTGCTGGCTTCAAGCAAGTCTTGCTCTTGTCTGGAATTACTTCATCGTCAACTTCCAGTTCCATCTCTTCTGATACACCTATTGTATGCCAGTCATCACAGGTACTTTCTGTGTCTCGCTCCGGTTGGTCAGGTTGATCTGTGGGTATGGGCAGATAATATGCATTGGCTACTAGTATTATATTGAGGGCTGCATCAACTAAAAAATGTCCACACACTGCTCTGGAGATTGATTTTCCACTTAGCATTTGTTTTACAGCATATATGACTTCAAGGACTTCTTGTAGACCACTTTCTGCCATAAGGTAACCAAAAGAGTCTGGAAAAAAAACTCTTTTCCATGTGTAAACCACCAAGTCTCAAGAAAACAGACTTCCGTTGGCTGTCATTTGGTTTTGATTCTAATATCATTGAGACTTTCCACCAAAGTGGCTGGTCAGATATAATCACTGGGGTGACATCGTAGGCCTTGGCTTGTTCACACACATAAGTAAGTGTGGAGAAGATACAAGACATGTCAGATGCAAATTCCCACAGAAGACCGATGTGATACGTTGGATCATGCACTTCCATTGCCTGCAGTTCTTTGTATGTCAATGGATTACGTCTTGTGTGCTGAGATTTGAAAGTTTTAATATTGATCCTTCGCACTTTTATGATGTCATCCGTTGTCACTGATTCTCTAGGTATAAATTTACTAAGCAGCTTTCCTCGTGTGAAAGTGGAAATAATCCCCATTCCATGGAATGTTTCATAGCCATCAAGATTTCCTATATTGTGATTGACATTGTCACCAACAAACTGAAAGAACTCTCCTGATTCAGGTAACTCTGCCCCTTGTGTAAGAGCGGCACTTTTCTCGAACTTCTGCACTTCTTAATAGGAACAGCTGAAGCTGTGTTTATGAAGAGTATCTACGATGGACCGTGATGCAAATTGATGGTGAATTTCAGTTGCTAGTCCAAATTGCAATGGGGCTAGAATGACTCTTGCCCTTGTTGCTTGCATTATAGCTAAATGGCTCTTGGCCTTGTTGCTTGCATTATAGCTTGCCCAATTGATGCTACTGTACCTTCAGATCAGTGTTTTTGCCAATGAACAAACCGTGCAACAACTTAAACAGTGACTGTGGAATGAACTGCATACCTGCTTCTGTTGATGACATCTCTTCTCTGGTTGGATATACATCATTAGAAGAGTCAACTGCCTATATGTCACTCTTGACAAGCTTGGCAACTTGTGTTTATCATTCGTATCTTCTCCATATTGGGGTCCTCTTTCTTTTGTTCCTGGTAAAAGTCATGGATAATATTTGCTGCTTTTCGTCTAAAAGTTACAGCATTTGGCTTCCACATTCAGTTCGGTGATTATGATATTGTCACCAAAATGTTCCACCAGTTTACTTTTCATGTGTGTGAAGCCATAAGCTGCAACCTCTGAACCGAAAAGACTTGTCTCCATTTTCTCAATCAAGTCTGTTATTGTAATCACTTCATCATTTTCCTCCATTTCGCTGACCATTAAAACATAGGTCTGAAGTGGACACTTGAATTGTTTCCAATCGGGTACTTCGATGCAAAGTTATAGTGAAAATATGATTTTTTTCTTATGGCCGAAGCTAATTTACATAATGATATGCAAATTATATTAAAAATATAAATTTGCAAATGTGCCTATTATGTTCACTGAACATTAAAACATGGGTTTGGACACTTGATTTGTTTCAATCGGGTACTTAGATGCAAATTTATAGTGAAAATATTAATTTTGTCTGATGGTGGAAGTTAATTTGCATATTATGCAAACTAGACCACTTTCCCCATGCTATGATATTTCAGGAATTTTAGTTTGCTGTGTAGGAACTATACTGAAATGCACTGCAGTGGAATAAATTCAATTGCATTTAGTGGTCGGTTACCCATTCAATGACTGGACTATAACCCATCTGTGTACCACAAGTCTTATTTCTAAAATCATCAAATTGTGTTTATTTTTTCCTTTTTAACTTGAAATACTAATACATGAATTCAAATCTGCTAACGATACTGAAGTTAAGCGAAAAGTTTGAAAATTCATCATTTTTTGTTAAATTTATTTTAGCTTAGGAGAGGCACTTGACTTAGCCAATCAAGCTGGGTGATTCCCAAGTGAGGCTTAACGGCAACATGACAGCGAGGGTCAAATTGTGCCCGTGAGGTTAGATCATAAGAGAGGTAGGAAAAAAAGAAAATAGGGAGTCTGAGAGAAGTCGAGGGACTAAAAGCCAGGAAGCTGGGATCGAGAAAGGAAGTGCAGGGGTGCTAAAAAAAGCAAAAATAGGTCTAGGGGGTGGGAGAGGAGGACTATAAATATGGTTGGAGAGGCATGATGAAGAAAGGAGATAATTTTATCCGGAGGGTTTTTCTGGAAGAGCTCAGCTATGGAGTTGTGTGGGGTGAAGGAAGCTCTGGGAAGGTTGTAAAGAAGACAGGCAAGGAAGATGTATTTGACTGTGAGGGGGCAATGACAATTGTTGCAGAGGGGTGGGGGTTGTCAGTAAGGAGGTGGGAGTAATAGTGAGGTGGGTATGACCTATTCTAAGATGATGGGTAATGTGGATGTTGTCGATACGGGAGAGATTGTGGATGGTGGGTTTGGTCGGAATGGTGGGCTGGATGTCGTGGAGTTTGTTAAGAATTTGAGAGTCCTATGAGCTTTGCCAGAGGTCATGAACAATGGAAGCGATAAGAGGTTTGATGTCAGAAAGGGTTTTGGGAAAGAGGGTAGGGGGAGGTTGAGGGCAAGCTTAGCGGCTGAATCAGTTCTGTCATTTTGGGGGATTCCAACACTGGGAACCCAGAAGAAAATGATACTTTTCCTGCCGAGGAAAGGAAGGGGGGGGGGGGAAGGAGTTTACAGAGGAGGTGGGACATGGGGTTATCCCACCTAAGATTGAGTAAAGAAGTAAGGACAGACTTGGGGTCTGAGAAGATGGCAAAGCGGCCGAGTAGGGAGTACTTAATATAGTTGTGGGTGAGTAGAATGGCCTTGGCCTCGGCCAAGTAGTTGGGAAGCCTGCTACTGAGGGTGATATCTTGAATGATGGCAGCAGCAGCTGTTTTGTCGCCTTCCTTAAAGCCATCAGTATAGATGGAGGGGTAGTTTGAGAGTTGGTCTTTGGCTTGGTTGTGGAGGTTGATGAAGAGGTTGGGGTGGGTTTGGGTTTTGTGATGAGTGGAGAGGCCCAGGTGGATAGAATGGAGGGGGTGGCCCAGGAAGGAAAAGTGGGTCAGGAGAAGGTGCCAAAAGTGGCGGGATTGATGCAGAGATGGTGGAGGTCGGGTTTGATGCGTAAGCTGAAGGGAGGAGCAAGGGTTTTGGTTTGGTTTTTGATGTTTAATGGCACCGCGACAGTCAGAGTCAAATGTGCCAAGAGGGTGTTAATAAATTATGGTGTAGAGTTAGGATAGTGAGGAGAAGGAAGATTTGTAAGGGAGATAAGGGGAAAAGCAGAAGGGAAAAAAAGGGTATATAAGGTTAGGTGTAGAAAGGGAGGGGAGGGGGAGCTAAATGTGGTGAAAGAGGAGTTGTTGCGGAGGAAGTTGATGATGTTTGAGGAAGAATTGTTTCCAAAAAGGTCCGAGATTGAGGATAGTGAGGAGAGAAGAGATCTGGAGTTCTGGTATAGGGGACAGGTTATGAAGATATGCAAGGGTTTTAATCCTATGAAAGAGAGTCGAGAATTGGGGTACCTAATGAGGTTGTATACAGGGTTTTTGGTGTTGGTGAGGGCTCTACAAGTGTAGAAAAGACTAAGCTTTCTAAACCTGAGCAGAAAGCTGGTGATGGGGTGGGGGGGCATCCTGTATGCACCCAGGCAAAGCCTGAGGGATTTATTTTGGATGGTGTTGATGTGGTTGAGGTAAGAGTTGTGAGCAGCACAGTAGACAATATTACCATAGTCGAGCTTGCCATGAATGGTGAGCCTGAAGATTTTGAGGAGAGCGTTGGGGTTCGCACCCCAAGTGGTGTTGGAGAGGGGGCGGAGAATGTTGAGAGAGCTGTTGCATTTGTTTCAGGTTGGTGATGTATTGCTTGTAGGAGAGCTTGGGTCCAGGGTTAAACCCAGGAATTTAGTGTGGTCAACTTGTGTGGTTCGGGTTGGGGTTGTTTAAATGACAGAAGTGAATGTAGACTGTCTTGTCTTTGGAGAATTTAAAACTGCTATTGTTGCACCAATCTTGCAACCAGTTGAGGCTAAGTTGTCCTTGTAGAGGGCACGTTCGATGCTGGGGCCAAGGTTGTCCGCAATGTTGTTAATGCTCAGGTTGAAGAGAGTAGGGGAGAGGATGCTGCCTTGGGGAATGCCCTCTTCTTAGAGGATGCCATCTTCTTGGGGCAGGGGTTGGAGAGCGTGTGTCCAATATGAACTTGGAACTGCCTGGATGAGAGGAAGTTTTGAATAAAGATGGGAAGGCGGCCACTGAGCGCGATGGTGTGAAGCTTGCGGATAATGCTGTATTTCCTAGTTCTGTCAAAAGCTTTCTCAAGGTAAAAAAAGATGGCAATGAGGTGTTCCTTTTTGCAAAAGTCCCGGATAGCGGTGTCGAGCGTGATTAACTGGTTCATTAATATGCACACACAACCACGGAATCATGCTCATTTGAACAGTACTAATGTCCTCTACCCATTTGCCAATTTACATGAATGTATACCATTCATAACTTCAAGTTATGATCTCAGGTTAAACATTTTGTACATAGGTCTAAATATTGTTATGCAAATAACCTACATAATATGCACACTACACCTCACCATTACCTGTAGACAATGCTCTTCACACATATGATTATTTGTGTAATTTAAGAGATATCATAGATACAAAAATTTTCATTATTATGCAAATAGGCTAATTAGTATACACACACAATTACCCATTCATCCTCTGAACAGTACTCATGTCCTCTATACTTGTGCCAATTTACATGAATGTACACCATTCATAACTTAAGTTATGAGCTCATGTTAAATATTTGTGGACACCGACTCATGTTAAACATTTGTGGACACCAACAACGCCGAAGCCGACAACAGGATGATCCCTACAGTATGTCTCTTCATCCTGCTTAGCAAGCGAGACAATTATAAAGAGAGGATTTTATTATTGCTTTAGCACATGACATGTAAACCTCAGCATAGTTTAGTTAATCAAACCAATAATTCCCCCTTAAATTTTAATTCCTAGCAATAGGTGTCTTACAGCTGTGTCTGATGGGGACCTTGGAGAAACAAGATCTATCCTTGCAAAACAAGCAGGAAGCTCAGTCTCATCAGCAACTATTTTGGTGTGTGATTTAACATCCCTTTGATCTTCCTTCTGTAGTTTTTCCAGAGCATGGACCTCATGCAATCCCTTTTCTATTTGAGCCATCAGGTCATTGTGATCATTTTGCAAACCTAAACCAAAACAAGAATAGAATGTTAGTACAGACCTCTGCCATCCTGAGCAATTCCAACCTGCCTGCTAAACATTTCTGATTTAATACTAGGCAGACCAGGTCCCCCTCCCACCCCAAAAACTCATAAATATATTTTGGTCATTTGCATTCTTAAAGATTAAGGATTATCTACCTTCTGACTGATTTCTTCAGTCTTCAAGGTCATATCATATTATTTTCAGGGTCCCAGACTGAGCATTCACAACTCAGGACCATAGGATACCTGTATACCAAATATGACCTGAATCCAATGTAATGTATGCATATATATTTAGTTTACCTGTAGCTCTTTTTAATAAAACCATATTAAGCCTCGCCCACCATGCATACTAATGAAAATGAAAGTTTCTATCTATACTATGAAAACACTGTACACAATATCTAACATTATATTACACCAAATATGAAACAAAACACACATACAGTTGTTAAGATATGGGCATTTCAAAATTTGTACATTAAAGGTATATGGACAGGTACAAAAGTTTTCTGTTCAACCACTAACTAAAATGAGCATTAAATTCCGAGTTTAATAGTCTCTGAATTTTGAAAATAGCATGTGTAGTTTTCAAGTAATGAGTAATCAGTTTGATAATTTTTTTAATTATTAAAAAAATGTGATGTATGAAGTGTTCATACATCCTGTTCATAAATTCCTTGAAATGCTTTTGTTTTTCATATTTCTTACCTTAATTTCAGACCTTAAAAATGTTCAAAATGCTTTCTCCAGCTTAAAATTGGTAGGGGGTGTAGTAAAGATCAAATCCTTTTCATTAGAATTATCTTTGCTTTTTCCAAGAGAAATAAAAAATGGCAGAGGGTTAAAAAACAATGGATTTATAAAAGAGAATAAAGACTATGTCCCATTCCTACATCACAAGAGTGACACAAAGATTTGCATATTTGCACAAAAATCTTCAAATAGCTGTTAAAATGGCCTATTTTTAACCAATTTTGATGAAATTTATTGCTTTCTTCATGCTTTTTAGCTAATGTTGCTTATACCTGTCTGTATACCTTTAAAGGTATACGGATATTTATTCAGGTAAAAAAGCATAAAATTCTAGGGAGATAAGTCTTATGGTTGAAATAGCATTTTTAGCTTTTGGTTCCCATGCTAATAGCATAAAACACCTATGCAGCCATGCTGGTGTGTATGTGGGTGTGTTTGTGACAGGAAGCTTATAATACAATGGATACAAGTTTGGAAAACCTTGCCAATGGCGCAAACCTCATTCGCGGGAACGCCTTCATCTCAGCAGGAACAAATCAATCATGAAAAAACGTCAAGTACGAAAAATTATTTTCACAACATGAATTACATGCATTTTTAAGGCTAAAAAGCATGAAAAACCTCAAATTAAGGATTGTTCACAAATTTCTCTTCCAATTATAAAGTGTGCCATTACCAAGGATGCAAGAGTTTTTAAATAAGAGTTGAAACTTAACAAAATTTGGTTTTTTTATGATGCAGCCAATTAAATACTAATGACCCATATGGTTGCAATTTAAAGAGTGGCCTATATATTCCATGTTATTTTGTGTATTTTGTAGCAATATCTTTTGACTGATACCATCATCGTTTTTTTAAGGAGAGAACTAAAACAGAATTATATGAAGTAACTGTGAGTAAAATTGAAAAACCACTTTTTTTAATTTAATCCAGTAGTTTCTTCCCAAATTTCTCATTCATCCTTCAAACAAACAAAAAGACACTTCCCTGCAATGATACTTCACCTCACTAATCAAGAACAAACAGGCAGGTTACCCTATGGTTTAATCATGTCTAACTAATCTGACCATCTTTTAAAGGTAAGACAGAAATATCGCATATTTTGTTTCCTCACCAGTGCCTTGACCACAATCTACCTAGATGGTTGACGTAACAAAGAGTTTTAGGTTACTTTGTCCATGGAGTTGCAATTTAGAGACAACTCACTTTTTTGAAGATTAGATTCCAGCTAATAAACAATGACAGTTAAAATTTAAATTACATTAATTTCTGTACTTGAACAAATGACATTAACTAATTAGGATGTCAATTAGACATGTTGGATTGATGAAATAGTAGTATTTTGTGCTTTAAGTAAAAATAGTAAAAATAATACATAAATTTATATAACGCTAATTCTTTTTAAACATTCAAAAGGGCTTTACATACAAGGAAATTGGATACGAAACAAAAATAAGAATTTAGAAATGACAACATAAATAGAAAAACAATGAATGTTTTTCTAAACAAAAATGTTTTAAGCTTAGTTTTAAAGGTCAGGGATACATTATCAATACATTTCAGTTCAGTTGGGAGTGAATTCCACAACCAAGGACATTTATAAGCAAAGACCCTTTCGCCAAGAGTTTTATGTTTAATACGGGGAACAAATAGGGACTTGAAACGAAAGTCATAGCGGGATGGTTTTTTAACTACCATTTCACATAAATGATTGAGAGCAAGGCCTTTAATGCACTTGAAAACTTGTAAAATAAATTTATAATCAATTCTTTGTTTGACTGGTAACTAGTGAAGGGACTTGAAAACAGCAATAATGTGAGCAAATTTTGGTAGTCTAAAAATCAACAGAGCAGCACCATTAAGTATTCTTTGAATTCTGTAAAGTTGATAATCAGGTAGGCCAACAAGAAGTGAATTACAATAATCAATGTGACTTAAAACAAAAGCATTAATAAGGGTTTTTATGGAATCTACATTTAGATATTTGGCAATCTGACGAATGTTATAAAGACCATGATAAAGCTTTGGAACAAACTTTCCCAATAAACTTTCCCAATATTCATTCATAGACATGTAATTGTCCAAATAAACACCCAAACAAATGGTTTTATTTCAGCATCACCAACTTTTTAATGGATTGGGCCCCAGCTTTAGCTAATTGCTGACTAGTGCCAATTAGAAAAAATTTAGTCTTGGAGTCATTGATCATGAGATTATTCTTGACCATCCAAGACTTTATTTCAGCAATAAGAGATTGCATTGCCCCACTGCCTCTTTCTCTGAGATAGAGCCGGCAGTGAATGAGCAGTAAAGCTCAAGTATCATCAGCTCAGCATAGCTATGGGCTTGTGGGATATGCTTTGACACAATACTGAAGAGTTGAGAAACATAATACAAGAATTATATGGGACCTAAGCAGCTGCCTTGAGGTACGCCACAGTCCAACGGAAAGTTTTTGGTTCTAGCACTTTCAAGAAAACCATGTTGCTTTCTAGACGATAGATAGGATATGAGTCATTGTTGGATGTCACCAGCAATTCTTAACTGAGAGTGCTTGGCTTCAGGCCATGCCTGGCCTTCAGGCCATGCCTGGCCTTTAGACCATGCCTGGCCAACCAGGCCTGGCCTTCAGGCCAACCTTGGTTGGTTCTGACCTCAAAAGGCTGTCACATACTGTATCACCAACATGTGCAAAAGGGAAAGCTCAGCAACAGCCTTCTTTTTCAGAAATTTGAGAAATCACCTTGAAAAATCCCTGGACTATTGATCAATCACCTGGGACCCTTGCCTCAAAGGAGACACAGACTGAACTAAAACAGATCCCAAACCAAGCTGCCTGTTTTATCACCAAAGATTACAAACAATTTAAGAGACCCAGCGATAACTAACATAAGAGCCAAGTTCTCGCCTGAATACATTTGGATATTTGCAGCGTTTATCATGTCCTATGTGTCTTTTGGATATTTCACTGTGTTGCTATGTTTTGTTTAAATAGATCGATATATTGATGTAATAACAATTCATAATTGTTGCATAGTTGTAACGAATTCTGCATTCCAAAATTCACCTAAAATCTTTCAAATACTCGGATTTCACTCAACGCAATCCGAATGAATTTAGCATATATAATAACATTGGCTCGGGAAATACCATGGATCATCGCCGATTGAAAGAACACTATTTTCATTGGCAGGAGTGTTAAAAAACCATCTTGCACATATGCTAATCGAGCATGATATTCCGTTTGGGATTTCTGAGTAGTCCAATTGGCATATAACTTTTGTAGTTGATAGCTGATTTGGGCTATAAATTGGGTTTAAAAAACCTATTAAAAGCCAAGAATGGCTAAATAGCTTAAATAGGTTATTTTAATCATATAACACGATTACATTTTTGGCTGTAAAATCACCAAAAGTGTTTATAAGTCACTGATAAAAAAAATAGATCGCACGAGTTCCCATGAGTTAGACGCATGACCTGGCTTGCAGTATTCCTATACACAGTAACTTGTTTGTCTGTAGACTATTAATAAATCCAGTGCTTTTTTAAAGAAATTCTTAGTGGCGAGGTAGAAATGGGGTGCCAATACACAAAACGAACATTTTAGATACATTTTTGTCTTGTTATATGCCCCCCACCCCCGGGTAAGTTTTGTTCGTTTTTTCCAGAAATTTTGCATCAATATCCGGACAATTTTCTTCGATTTTCAGAGCATTTTTGTGAAATTTTATTTCATTTTCAGATAGTTTTCTTCAATTTTCGGGCATTTCTGCTCATTTTTGGAAAATAAGTTATTTGAATTTATTCTAGGTCATTCTTCAAGCTTGAAAATGAATAGATATCCACTCACTCACAAATACTACAAAGTACATGGAGGTTGTCACATACATTTAAGTATTCATTTGACATAAATAAAGCATACCATTTTACCAGGGGCACCGACACCAAAAGCTGTGGTGGGAGGAAAAATGCCCCGAATAATTTTCTAAGCAGACCTCCGTGGCAGTGCGGTAAATCTTCAGCTTTCCAATCTAGCACCCTGGGTTCGATTCCTGGTGGGTCTCCAAGCAGAGCTCCATGACTGCTTAATAAAACAGCTGTCACAGTGGGCGTCTTGACGTAAATACTCCAATGGAGTTCTGTTGGGACGTTATAAACCTTGGTAAACCTAAACCTAAGCAGCAATTTTGAAAAGGAGCTTTTACTTGTTTACTTGATGGGTAATTGTCAACATTGGTCCTGGCTCCCCAATCTTTGAACCCATAAGCGGAATTTGCCTACCGAAAGTGTAGGAAAGTCGAAAGTGACAAGCAAAAACTGTCAACTGACAAGAGTGCCTCATTTTAAATGAAAAGTGCCCTTCAATTACTGTCAAAAAATGCACATTAACTTGATTTTCTGCTCTCTCCCTTTGCCCGAGTTCCTTCTGACACCTTTGGCACTTTCGGTCCCATAACAAAGATATTGCAGTGTCATTGTTAAAGGCTAGGCCCAAATCAATTTTGCCCAGGGCCTGTAAGGTTTACCCACCTTTCGGGCATTCTAAACCTTTTGTTTCGCCACTGCTAATCAAACTTGTATTCCTTTCCTAACAACCCAAGCCCAATGTAACTCCCCACCAACAAAAACAGTCTTATACCCACCTCCAAAACATATATTAAGCTACTACATCATTTATGTTCTAGCATCACAACAATATCAAAGCTCCCGTTTGCATTTCCCCCAAAATAAACATCAAACATGTATTTTTTTCCTAACAACCCTAGCCTACTCGAATTAACAACCCACCAAGAAAAAACAGACTTAATCGCCCTAAAAATATGTTGAGCTACTACATCATTGATGTTCTTGTTTCTGTAAGGCAGTAGAGGGGCTGTTCCCCCATTGAAGTAATTTCTTATCCTATGTGTACAAGCAAAAGAGTGATACGTGCAAAAGGTCTTTGCTGATTGCAAAGATTAGAACATAATTACAAAGCAAATTACAAAGTAAATAACTCTCAAAAGTTTTCAAGTTTCAAGAAGTTCTTGTTATCAATACAAAATCTCATTTTCTGTTTCATACCATAAAGCAATCTCCCGTAACCTAAAGATAAGGAAAAGTCAAGTGGATCCATTTAAATCAATGCTATTATGTGAAACCAGACACATTGTGCAGCTTCTCTCATTCATCCATTGCCATCATACCCATTTGGTTTTTGCAATGATCCAGATCCAGAACAAAATAAGAAAACAATCTAAAATTAATTATTATCTTTAAGAGATTATATTTCAACATACAGTGCATCATAGATCACATGAATAGTAGTTATGTTACCTTGGAAAATGTCACAAGTTTAATAATCAAGAAAAAGGACAGACACATCCTTTCCTCATACTTACAAATTATTTTGTGTCTTGCCATCCTTACACTGTATACATCAATATCACTTCTAGGGTATCCTTCTATATCAATCAAAGCTTCTTCCATCCCAACATCTTTTTGCTGCAATAAAGAACATATCACTTTTTGAAAGCAACACAAAAGACAAATCATTAAAGGTATATGTACAGAAGGCTAAATAGATTTAAAATCCACCAAAAAACATAGAGAAAGCAAAATAATTCATCAAAACATCTTATACAGTATCACTCGCAATAAATTGGTCATGGTATTACGTAAAATATCGTGACACCATGTAAGTCACGTTAGAAATAATTGCAAAAAAACATACCCCAAAAGAATAAGCATGACAAGTCATGATAACCACATATGCCATGCAAAAATGATTTGCATAATATTCATTGTGACAATTGCGTGGCGGTTGTGGCGGCATGAAAAATGATGAAAGGGTATGTCCAAATTTATAACATCTGTAATAACTTTAATATTACCGACGACGAGGCATTGGAGCCTCACAAGATTTGTTGCATGCAAATACTTTAAATCTTTAGATCTATAGCATGTGAAATACACAATGGTCCATGTTGTTACTTACCTTTTAAAGTTGATAAACTTTGACGTATATTATTTGCTTAAAAATTTGTCATCCTTTTTCTGAATTTTTCTATTAATGTGCCTTTAGTTTTTCTCCGAATATATTCTCTGGAAACAATCTTTAGATAACAAAAACAGTTTTATTTCATGTAGCCTATTTTCAAACACAGCACACGCAACGGCCGTTAACTTAAAACACTATCAAAGTGAATTGCGAGACTGAAATGATTTGATTTTGCCAGACCATCTTCCTGCATGCTCTAGACAGCATATTCACATAGGACTACATTATATTTGTTTGTCCTTGTTTAAAAGTGAAAAAAAAAAGTGATCGCAAATCAGGCAAAAAAATAATTGGATATTGCAGAAGTTTTAATATTGAAGATTTTGGCCAATAGTTGAAATTTTGAAGATGACCAAGTGTTCACAGATATATAAATTCTCAACCCGATCTATTTGAGAGTAACAAAAAACATCAACTTACTCATTTAGTGCATCCAGGGAGTTAGAATTCTAAACTGATAACTCCCTCCCTAAACATCCACAGGAAATATACAACTTTATTCACAATGTAATCCGAATATTACTTATTTTGAACTTTAACGTACTTCCATTTTTATGTTCTACGAGCTATTATAATCCCAATAAATTACACCTTTAAAATCAAGCTTTTTAAATCCAAATCTAAGATAAAAAAACAGGTCAAGCTCCACAATATTTGAATCCTTCAAACTCCTAAAAAAAGTAGCCACAATTATATGATTACGAATAACTAAAGAACCGTCGGCACTGATTTGCAACCAACGGTTGTGAATTATATTTTCGCACCCTTACTGAATGCAAATATTCTGCGGCAGGAAGTGTCTGGTATTTGAGGGATGCACCTCCCAGATCGAGTTGTACCCCAATCAAAAGTTCTTGTAAGTGAGCCATAACTCTTAATGATCATGTGCACATGTAAGAATGTTGTTCTTTCAATCGCCTGTTTATCGAAAGTGTATCGTTTTTGAATTACAACCTGACATCAAACATCTAGAGACATTCAGTAATGTAGGCCATTTATTGAAAATCATCCTTTTTAATTGACACCTAATGTAAGCATAACACTAAGCACAGCAGGTGGTGGAATTGGTAGGGAGAATAACATGTAGCACTTTTTGTTGTCGGAAGAGGTGTTATAACAAAGAGGGACTTCTTATTTCAACCGTTGTGTGTGAAGGGGGAGGGGGGAGCGACATACTGCATTTTTATGCTGTGCGCAGAAAATGTGCAAAGGGACAACAATATTTCTTTCAGAACAGAATAATTTCCTACCCTAAATTTAATTTTACAGCAATCCTAATATGTCCCAGTATATAAGGGGGGCAATTTCCTCAATATTTTGTACTAGTGTTACTTGCCCCTCAATCAACAAAAAATGTAGAGTTTTACCTACCCCCTCCCCCCAAACCCCCCCCCCCCCACCTATCCTAAGACTATCACATTTTTACAAAAGATGTTGCAGCATTATTTGGTAGCGGGTGGGTAATGTTGTTAGACAAAGTACGAACCTGTTAGTTTGCCCCAAAAAAAAAAAAAAAAAAACCCGTTATATCCCTGATATGTCCCTATGCCAACATACAGAAAATGAAATTAAGAATTAACCTGGGCGCCTCCTCCCTACCTTTGTTGTCATCAATTCAATTGATGAAAAAAGGCTTAAAATAATAATAATTCTCGTCGTAGAGAGTTGCCGTTTCCCTGCTCAGTGTATTAGTATACACACATCACAAATCAACTACAACAGCAGTTTAATACATCCAGGGGGTCCTGCTGTCCCAGGACAGCAGGACATCCACAGGACATGCCTAACTTTATTCACAATGTATTATTCCAAGTAACAGTTATAAATATCATTTTGATTTAAGTTCCAAGCGAAAACATAATCCCCGATAATTACACATTCTAAATCAAGCTGTAAGTCCAAGAAAAAGAAGAATAAATTAATGGTTTAAAAAATGCTGTAGGACCACAATAATCACATGGAGAAAAAAAATACAAAAGCCAAAAATATATTAAAATTCATGTAGGTCTGTATTGAAAGATCAGTCCGAATTGTTTTGCGAGCACTGGCACAGATTTAGCAGTCATCGCAGTTGGCTTCGTTTTTCTCACAATACAGCCACCCCATTGAACTCAGCTCTGTGGCAGAAAGTACCTGGGGATCAGGAGGGAGGGGGGGCAGGGGATCCAAAATCAGCTCTAGTTGGAGTTAAGTGTCCCAATCAATTTGAAAAATATGATCGCTTGTAATCAGGCCATAAATATTAATTCATTATTATCATCAAACATTCCCAAAGAAATGGTTTATCACAAATAGTATTGCTTTTGATTTACGACCTGGCGTCAGAAAGTTAGGAGACATTTAGTAATCTAGGCCGTTTGTTGGAAAATATCATATTTGCTTGACACCGTGATGTAATCAATTCAATTGAGCATAAGAAGTCCATGGTAAAAAAGGACAGAGGACCGATGTCCAACAAGTAGCTTTTTTTTTTTTTTTTTTTTTTTGGGGGAAGGGAGAGGGGAGGGCAGTACACAAATATTGAACATATATATGATATATATATAAACATATATAGCCAGATGTAATTATTGGGAACTTTTTAACATTCAATGTTGTAAAATAATATATTTTATGTCATTTCAATACCCCACCCCCCTCCCCTTTCCTACTTAAAACATGAAATATTATTAGGCTGTCGTAATGCACTGTACGACGTGGATAGAACGGCGGGGAGGGGTGGGGGTAGTATTATCAGCAGAGCCTTTGGCTTAGCCACTCTATCAATTATCACATGGACAAATTTATTGTTCCAAAACAGATTAAAAACAAAACAAAATTTGACATTACTTTTATTCATATCTGAAAAAATTACCTTTGAAAAACGATTTGGTTTGAAAGGAAAACAAGTCAAACAAAGATGGTTTTAGACGAAAATGAGCTGTCATGAGGGACTTATTTACATACACGCCCAAATAAGTTTACCAGCCCTTGCATGTAAATATGACCATAAATGGAAATTGGGTGGGAACTCAACATTAATTAAGAATCTGCTGCTCATGTGTGTTTACGACAAAACATAACAGAAAGCCATATGTGTACAAACATTCCATCATGGAACTGGAATGTTGTAAAAAGGACTATTCTAAAAATAATTTTAGTTTCTGCAGGCCAGGTATGTTTTCCGTTACATGTCATTCAGCCATCAGTGATCGACACTGATTTGGAAACTAACAAATCAGGGAATCAGGAAGTTGATCAAAAACAATTCCCTATGACAATCGGTCAAATGACTTTACATCAGTTAAAGCTGTAATCTCACAGACTATCGAACTTTGAAATTATGAAATTCTATTTAACAAAACATATATCCTTGTTTATGCTATTTACACTAACCACACTAATATATTCGGTGCTCAAATCGCTATCCATACCCAATTTGTTATTCACCACGTTCACCCTTTGCTTGTGATGACGCTTTTGTACGTCTTGCTCACATTTGATTGTGGAATGGTCTTTTAGGCCACAGTTCTTCATGTTTTCCAAAAGGTTGGGCAGGAGAATTTGTCCTTGGAATGCTTGTAGCCACAATAACAGCATTGCTGCTTTTGTTGTTTGCAAAAATGTGAATTTGTGATACTGCTGGGTTAACAACTATTGCTCGATTTGTGGACCTTATTTACGCTTGCTTGCTCATTTCCTTAAAATGCTTTGCGTGTGTTTCTGTGGTTTCTTGCTGCTTTGCAGATTTGTATGGCTTTAGATTGGGTTACTGTAGGTTCTTTTCTTGCAATAGTAGCTTCCTTGTATTATCATCGCTAATGCCTAACACAATCCAATCGCATAACAGGGAATCATAAATGTATTGACAGAAATTACACGTCTGGGCTAAAATGCAAATGCTTGCTAAGAATGAATCAAAAGGCTCACCGCTTTGTTGGTTCTTCTTGTTAAAAGAATAACACTCGTACCTTTCATTTAACTCTCCTATGGCGTATGCTGTGAATTTCTTGATAATAAGCTTGAGATCTTTGTTCTCCCCAGTTTCAAACTCGAAAGAATGATACATATTTTCAATCCCTGTGGACCAATAAAATGTAGAAACATTGCGGTTTGGTATTTCTGCAGCTTGCTCATGTAGTCTGGCTATGATCGTGTAATTGTCCCATGCTTGTTTCCAAGTTTTCCAGTCCTCAATTGTGCCATTGTTTACAACAATATTTGCCAGTGGTCTAAGGCCGCTTACTGGTGGCGGTCGCTGTACACTTTGCGAATCATTATCCGTCATTGTGCTAACAATATTACGCTACTAATTACATGTATGCTGTTTTCCTCAAAATTGAAGCTAAGTTTTAAGGGCTCACCGCTGCCACCATGAATAAACCGCTGACTGTGCACAAGTGAATTACATCGACATTACAACGTGAGATAATAACAATGACCTCTGACCTACGAGGTAGTGTACAAACATAAGGACGGTGAAATGTATTACTATAACACTCCTATTTGGGATGACATCACAAGAATGTGCGTAAATCTGAACAACCAGTTTGTCGGTGAAAACAAAAGCATTTTATCATTACAGCCTGTGTGAAATCATTTACCTTTAGAGGCCTAAATCTCTACCGTTACATTTGCCTATGTAATTTTGCAGGAAAATGTCGCAAATGTAGAGGAAATATCATAGAAAATATAATTTTGAAATATAGTATCATGCGTTCGTAGAATAAAGCGTGGTGTTCACTTGTGCACAAATCGTAGCAAGTTTTTACCGACAAGGATTCCCAGATGTTCAAAATTAGGGATGTACCGGATCCAAATTTTTGGATCCGGCTTTGCCGGATCCAGGTTGAAATCCGGCCGGATAAAATCCGGCCGGAACCGGATTTTTCATTGCTTACAACAATTCTTATAATCTTAAGAAACAAAGGGAAAGGGGTGGGGGCAGGGGATTGTCAAGTTAGCTACTAATGGCTAACAACCCAAATTTTTTGGAAAATAACAATTATTGGGCATATTGTGATGAAATCAAATCAAAATTAGTGAAAGTTCTGGATTAATCCTAACATGTACCAAATTTGGAAATTCTCGCAAAATTTGAAGATATTAATAAGAGGAAAGATTCTGGGTACTGTTTTAAGAAAAGTGTGATTTTGCGTGATTGTCTCAGCCCTATCAAGATATTAAAGTATGAAAACAACGGGCAATGTCTAAAAATTGTGGCAAAAATTACTGTGCACCTAAAGAGAACTGTCTATCCTCTTCATTTATCATCACAAATGGACTGTTAAAATTCCAAGCCATACTTAATACTTTTTTTGGGGGGGAGGGGGTGGGGTGAGGGATTAAATTCCCCATCTAATAAAAAGTATAATAAGTTATACATGCTTCTACAGGCTGTAGCCTAGGCTCTTTACTATAATTGCATCTCAAAACATTTGATTTCAGCCATCATTCAATATTTCAATGACATCTGGATTGGTCCTACTACCTAAATTTTACCATTCAGAAGTTCAAGTTTCATTGTAGCCAAGTAAGATACTTAAGAAAAACAGTGATCCCAATCTCAATGTGATGCTGATGACTCATAGACCAGACAGGAAGTCTGCAAGACAAAGGGTCTATTGTTCTTTTTGAGGCAATATGTGAATGCATTTCATGCTATTCCTTCCTACATGTATATATGAGGTTTGAAGTGTTGTTTTATGCATATTAGAGTTACAGTGATACAGAGGAAAGACTGAATATAGGCATCATAAAAGAACAAGGCATCCTCATTCATTTGGAAACATTTTACTGTCCAAGATCAAGCTGATGAAATTGCTGAATGTATTTTGTGCAAAAAAGGAATAAGGAGAGGAAAACCAAGATCCCTGCCAAAGAACTTTAGTACTTCACCTTTACACAAGCATCTCCAATCAAAACATCCTGCAACATATAAACAAGCTAAACAATCAAATATTGAGAAAAAAGTAAATCTTCAATTGTTAAAATTGCCAAAAATCCGGTTCCGGCTGGATTTGGGAAAAAATCCGGCCGGAACCGGAACCAGATTTTTTTCCCAAATTCGGCCGGATAATCCGGCAGGACCGGATATTCGGTACATCCCTATTCAAAATTTCCAAATACACAAATTGACGATAACGATAGTCAGTCCAGCACATGTGCCAATTGGGCTAAAATAGCCCGTTTGGGATTTTGTCTCAAAATATAGCCCAATTGGGCTGTAACACTTGTGGTTGATAGTTCATTTTGGCTAAAACTTATTGAGTTTAAAAATTAAAGCTCAAAAATGGCTGCTGGGGCACTTTTCATGCTCTTTGCAAGCATGGCGCATGAAAAAGGAAAGATAAGTTAATTCAGGCCCACTTTACCAAGTCAATTTCATGTTTCTTTTTTTAGCCCGATTGGGCTAGCAAGTTTAGCCTGAATGGGCAATAATAAAGGAGGAGAAGAATGACAGAATGAGGCATTATTTAAGTCATGTGACCTTCTTACCTAAAAATAAGATAACTTAATTTGTAACATTACTAGCTCAATTTAGTTATAGTTTACATTAACAAAATTATATATTAACCATGTAATTATCCAGTTATTTTTTCTAAAATTTTATTTGGTTGCATAATAAAAACAAAAGTTTAATTTAAAAGTACAACAAAAGTTTAATTTATTTTGATTAAGATTGATGGAATAAATCATTTCTAGCTAAAAATGTACAATTATCATTGTTATCTTTTTAATAAAACTTCCTATGTTTTGTGCTTGCATAAATTGGTTGAAAAGCACGATTTGCCTCAAGTAGCCTGATTGGGCTATACTATCCATTTAGCACAATTGACTTTAGTCCGATTTGGCTAAAATAGCCTGATTGGGCTATACTATCCATTTAACCCAATTGGCACATGTGCAGTACTCCCCGTTGTACCATCAGAGGGTGCTACAAAATCCAATACTCTCCTGTAGTTTTAAGGGAGGTGTTAAAAGTAAAGGAAAATTTCAGTTTTAAGATCTTTATAAAAACGAGACCATTTCACTTTTTTTTCACCCACAATGATTAGATTTAATGTTTGAAGCCCATCCATAACTTCAGAAACTGTTTCTAAGGTAATTTTGGTTACTTTTATCGAATTATTTTGGACTAGGCCTACTTTTCTTTCCGTAAAAATCGTCCGACGAGCTCTCCTCCAAAGTACAGTACGGTCAATTTTCAAAACAATGCCATCGGGGCTATAACATTCAAGCGGGGGTAATATCTTTGGATTATTTGAGGAAGAAATTAAGATAATACTTATTAAGTACAATCATATAATATAAACATTTGGGGATGTTTTATTAATTTTTTTTTCTTTAGTTTTTTTACCAAAACTATTTAATAAAATTATATGAACAAAAAAAATTGTCAGCAAAAAATTTACTACCAATTTCGTGGAATATTCTTAAACTTATTTGCAGAAGTTGAATAATTATTCAGAAACGTGCGGTGACTAAGAAATGGGGTAAAATCCTAGTATAGCGGCACAACTTCGGCAAAATGTGTTTCTTGTAATACAACCATATTCCGTTATTAAAATAACTGAAAATGTTAAAAATTACTTTTATGATTTTATCAATTTTATTTACATAATTACAATTAAAATACTTTTGTTAAATTTTTCTGTTAGAAATGAAATTTTAGTCGAAAGGATAACAAATAATAATAAGAAATAAGAATCTAAGATACGCATGGTGGTAAACTTATTTCATTTAACTCTATATAGCAATTTACCGCTATAGGCCCTAGGCCTATAGTAAAACTTATCCCGTCGTGTGCTAAATAAGTAAATTTTAGAAAAAGTTTTTTGGAAAAGTGTATTATATAGACTAATTGATATAGCCTAAAAATGTCCAAAAAGTAAGTTATTTTTCAATCAGCAATTTTCTACGTGTGAATTAAAAAAAACATAGGGATTGTACCTAATCTAATCACAGGTGTTCCTAGCGTTATGGCAACCTACATACTTAATACAATTTTTTTTTTTTTATGTATTAAATTGCGTTGCCACAACGCTAGGAACACCTGTGAATCTAACAACCCAGTCCAAGTTAAGCTTACAACAATCCCAATGTACTAAGATAAGAATAGGTAACGTTAGCTAGGCCTACCCCAACCTCTAACTTTAGTAAACGTTAACGTTTAGTTAATGTTATGGATAATTTTGGGTGAGCCTACAAAATGTAAAGATTTATTTATCACATACTGTTCTCAAGACATCGTGCAAATCTTTTATTTCTTTCTCTGTCGCATCCTTTGTTAAAATCAAATCATTCACCCGGTGCATTAGTTCGGTTTTCTCGGTCCTATCGTTAGTGGGACCCGCCATGTAACTTCGAGTTTGTACGTACGTACGTAAGACGTGCTGGGCCGCCTGCGCCTATAGGCGCGGCGTGTAGCCCGCGCCTACGTCTCCAACACATTCGCACTAATCAGAATATCACCAGAGAGCGTGACGTCATTCGCCCTATTCTACGTATAGGCCGAAGGCCGAGAATTGAAACTCAGTGCGTGATACTTTTTAATTTTTCCCCCAACCACGCTGGTTCAAAGTGAGGGCAGTAGCTATGTCGGTACATTGAAAACTGGAGTCAATAAAAAATAGGCAAACTGCAAATTTAATATTAAAAATAACAATTAAAATTCTTTATTGCAAAAAAATTATTATATTTATATTAGTTTTAATCGTAACTTGTCTTTCTTAGCAAGATTAACGTTCATATTATTTCTAACAAGAAGACAAAAACAACGATTTCTTTTTACAGAACATGCAGGACGGCAATACTTTAGCGCAGCGTTAGATTGTAGACAGGCATGTATCGCTCCTACTAACTTAGGCCTAACTGATAAGTATATTTTATATACTACGCGAACAACTACTACGCGAACAACCTTTCTGATCATTATTCAAATAAGATTGAACAATTTCAGTAAACCTAAAATAAGTAGATGAACAGTCATTCCTCATTGCATCATTCCTCGACAACCGCATCCAGCGTGTTGTCTGTGATTTGATTCTAAACAGGTTTTATCCGGTGTACCACAAGGTACTGTTTTGGGTCCATTACTTTTCCTTTTTTGTAAATGACATCCCTGATAATATAAACAGCACAGTTAACTAATGACTGCCTTGTGTACAGAACAATTGATAACCCCTCTGACCAACAAAGCCTTCAAGATGATCTTAACAACTTGAACAATGGCAAAACAAATGGCAAATGAATTTCAACCCCTCTAAATGTTACATCTTGTCAATTTCCTCTAAGAAATGCTTTAAATCACCTGTTTATACCTTATGCAACCAGCCACTAAAACATGTCAACTTCCACCCATACCTAGGTGTTAAAATTAATAATAAACTTAGATGGGGTAAACATATACACAACATAACCAAGAAAGTTAACTCTGTACTTGGCCTATTAGAACGTGACCTCTCAAATTGTCTCACCAACGTTAAATCCACTGCTTATAAAGCTCTAGTCAGGCCAGTACTTGAGTACGCATCAGCAGTCTGGGACTCCCATCACCAGTGCGATGTGGATCAACTTAAATATATTCAAAGGAGAGCAACCAGGTTCTGTATGGCAGACTACTCTTATAAATCTAGTGTAAAAATCATGCTTCATGAATTAGATTGGCCCCTGCTAAAAACAAGAAGATAACACCCGGCTACATATGCTATATAAAATCAATAACAATCTTGTCGCCATCAATAAAGATGAACTTATCCCCACCATCAGAACGAATACAAGAAATAATCATGACCTTTATTTCCAGGTTCCCTATCTTAAAAAGAATGTATATAAACACTCTTTCTTCCCTCACACACTAAAGGATTCGAAAGCTTTACCGTCAGACATTGTACATGCACCAAGTCTCAACTGTTTCAAAGCTAAACTTACTAACACTTGTATTGCTAACTAGTTTCTTTTTATATTTTTTTACTCATACTTTTTACGCTCGGTTGGCGTCTATGTCCTCTTGAAAGATTTTTGCCGACTTAACAGATTCAGATTCAGTCTGAAGCTAGCTAACGTCGTATATACACCGTCACCTAGTTTAAGCTAAATTGACCGACGTAAACGCTGACAAATATGGGCAATGAATTTAGCTTTATCTAGGAACAAGAATAAGTTGCTTAACAAATCTTATTTTATTCAGACAAGTATGTAGCGATTTATTGCTTTCAAAAAGCGTTGCCGGGGTAATCTTGGGTCATTGTTGTTGCCGAGCTAGGATACAGTAACGTTAGTTTAACTTAGGCCTACACTGTAAAACCACTTGCAATTTGGTAGCATAACGTTAGAGCTATGTCACATTACCATGGTATTAACTTGTAAATGTCTGTCATGATAAAAAGGCCATGCTTGAAATGCAGCATTGCAATTGTTAGCTAGGGTGGGTGGGCATGAGACCAATATAGGCCTAGGTCTAATTAGTTTTATAGTTGGTTATCAACAAAACACCCATCAAACAAAGTCTTAACAGACTGACCAACTGGCGGATAGGTGTATATAAAAAATAAAAGTAAGTTAAGTGCCAACTTGTTTGGATAAGTAGAGATACAGTAGATCAAATTGCTCACTTATTACTTTTATTTCTATTTTAATAAACTATTAGTTTTTCAATTTCATTCACATTTTTCTGTTCAAAATCATTAACCAACAATTGCAAGCCCTAAATTCATAAAGTTTTAATTAAAAAAATAATCATAAAACTCTTTGGAATAGGTCATATGTTGTATTGCAGCCTGCATTTTTTATTCTATGTGTATGACTTATTAAAGTTGCTTTCAATTTGTTTGCAAAAGTTTCTCAAGTTGGGAAGATAAAAAAGCTCCACTTGAAAATTTTGCTTCATGCCATTTCTCTTCTCATTCAGTCATTGTAAGGCAATCTTTAGTTCTGCTCTCATTTGTTTTTGCTTTGGTATCCAATGAACAAATTATTACAGTGCAATAGTATTCCAACTTTTATGTTATATGATTCTTAAAAATCATTGACTGTACTAGAGTACAAATATCTTTTGCAATGTAAATTAATTTCGTACCAGATATTAGTGAGCTGAATACCTGTATATCATTTTGTAGTACACATTACCCTGCCCAAATGTTTTCTGACTCCAGGCACATGTATAATGATTTTTTTTTTGTAGTGGAATGTACTATTATCAGGTTATGAGGATATGACATGGTAATTTTAGTGTACCCTTTTTATACATACAATTTTGTCTGCCTAACCAAAATAAGACACAAACCTCAAGTGAAAATTCAACATGAAAACCAGCAGACCAGGCTACTATTTGCAGTAAACAGACATGGATAATCACACTGTTTTTATTAGGCTGAACTCAGTTGAATATAATAGGCCATACTTTACAACCATATGAGTCTATAGTTGTTAGACTGCATAGGAAGAAACTCAGATTTTGTTGATTTCTGTTTCTTTCTTAAAAACTCATGTTGTGAAATAATTACATATTGTGGTATATCTATACCTACATCAACATCACTTTACAAAGTTTGCTGATTTCAGCTAAAGCTGTAGTGATAAGTACAGTGGAGGACTTATGACATGGCAGTACGTTCATCCACAGAAGATGTCTCAAAAGAAAACTGTCAGGAATGCTTGTAAAGTTGATTACCAGTTGTTAAAGTTAAATTTATACGGGTGATCATTGCAGAAAATCAAAATTCTGATGTCAAAGCTTGTAAATTTGTTACCTCCACAATGAAGTCCCAATTCCTCTATCATAAATGTACATGAAAATTTAAAGGAATGATTTTTAGAAGTTAATGACAGAATAATATGTGTTGATTTGCTTTTAAAAACCTGAATTTACACACCATTTCATGTAAACTGTACCAGTTATTTAAGTTAATTGATGTATATTTCCGGTATTATTTACAAATTATTCTTTCTTTATCCTACACACAATTGAATTATTTAAGTGTTAAATGTGTTCCCTTCAACATTACAAAGTTAATAGGTTTGAGATGGGTATGGCAAACTACTAATTTATTGGGTTGAACCACATAATCTGATAAGAGTTAATAGCTTTTCCTGACAAAATGAGCCCAACTGTAACAATAATAACATCTATTATACAGTTAGTGGTGTGAGTTATTTGCCTTCACCTTATGTTTGGCATAAACAATGTTCCCTTCACAAATATCAAAATATGGGTTATTCTATTTCCTGTATCCATGAATTCTTTGCTAAGTTTTGTTTAAATTCAAGCAGTATACAAAACAAATCACCAGGCGAATTAAGTAGGTTTGGGCAGCTAATTTGAAGCAAATTATAGCCTAAATTCTTGCTAATGTTAGTCAAGGTCTAACTTGCATGTACTCTTGCAAGAATGTAACTATTAGTCATATCCCACAATACACTTTTTGACATTACTGGTAGCGTTCATGAGGCCACAGACCAGTCAACAACAGCAATCCTACAATGTCAGCATACATAAAACGGGTTAAAGTGAACGAAATTATGGCCAAACGATGGTAAATGATTCGAATCCACAACTGACAAGAATGTAGCCTTTCTGTAGGCCTAACGGCTAGGTCTGAATTTTAATAGGTTAAGTTGGCAACTTGAATTCTTCAACCTTTTTCATACTACCCCATAATCCCGAGCCTAAACTAGGCTTTAATAGCTAGTCCTAGATCCACCTTAGTTAATATTACATTGTAAATCTTTAGGATCACAGATGTCTAATTGCGTACGCCTAGCTTTTATGAAATAAAAACAGGCAGATTACAATTACTACGGAACCGGGGATGTACAGGTGGCTAGGGCCGGTGTGATAGTAAATTTTGCCCCCCGTAAATTTAGGCTCCCGGACCTTATTTCCTTAGGAATGTCTAGTGAATTTGGTCCCCTCTGGACTGATTTTACAAGGTAATTCACTGATGTGTCTGTACGGTTCCTTTAATTAATTTTGATATATTGAAGTGATAAGCTAAAAAGTGATAAGAAAAGATAAGCTAATATACTAAAGAAAAAAAGGCAAAATGGCAGTGAGATTTAGTGTGAAAGGAGAACAAGGGTTTTTTCTTGCAAAAGGGGGACAAGTTGTTGTCTCCAAATTTCATAGGAAAGAAGGGCCTGGGCTCAAATTTTCCAGCGGACGATTTTTACTATGAAGGGGGGCCAAATTTACTATAAGGCTATGGCTTACTTGTCTGGGGGCCCAAATTTCTTGGGAAATAAGGGCCGGGGGGCCCAAATTTACGGGGGGAAATTCTACTTTTACACCGGCCCATCGCTAACATTATTCATTAAACAGGCCTATGCTGTTGTCCGATCTTCACCAACTAGGCTAGGGCCTAGGTGTAATGCATAACGACTTCGATAAAGTTAAGCAGTAATTCCTTTTAAATGCTTTAACCTTTTAATCTGCCATGTTCAGACGTAAAACAATGAGTAATAAACACATTGGCATCGTACTGTACCGTACCGGTATCGTGAAAAGTATCTGCACTATGTGCATGGTTTGTCAATTTTTTTTCGCACCTAATCCATGGATGACGTCAAAATCAAATTTGTTATATTAATGACTTATAAAATTATTGGTTTATTGCACAAAAAGTTACGATAAAATTACATCTCGTGTAAAACAAATTTGAATCAAACAATTTCTCTAGAATATTTAATTCACACATTTCTTTGGTATGTTCTATCTTTAAAATGCTTGACTTTCTACTGCCCTCAGTTGAAACCAACATGGGTGGAAGACTTAAAAAAGTATCACGATTTTGTAACACTATAGGTATAGGAGTTTCGGCCATCGGCCTATATGAAATATAGGCCGAATGACGTCACGCTTTCTGATATTACTCTAAATTTTCTGTTTCCCCTACCACGCATGCGCATTTCCCTACATCTATCCTGCACTCTTTGGCCTTTTTTCACCTACAAAATTCAGTTTTCCCCCACAAAAACTTTGTTTGTACCTACAAAAATTAAGTTTTCCCCTACACGCTAATGAAAATTAAATCAGTGTATCTACCGGAAATCTGTGTCACTATACGGGTATGGTACAATAAATTCATAGCAAGAAATATACACGGTATAGGCCTACATGATTCTTGGTCGAGATTTGTTTGAAAATCTCTACGAATTTTTATGTTCGACTATGACCTGCAGCATGTTTCCTATCTATCTTGCCAAAAAAATGTATATATTTTAAATTTGTGAATCCCCTTACTCTCCCTTACAGAATTGTCATTTTCACCGTAGGTGCCCCAACCCCCTACATTTATCTAAAATCCCCTACCGTAGTGGATTTCCCCGACGAGTGGCAGCCTTGATTACCAGTTACCAGGAGGTCGAAGCTACCGAAGGTAGATGTGCGGTCATCCGTTTCCAGTAGAGGCGATCATCAGCTGTCTCATACACTCCTTAGGGTTAAAACCCGTTAAATTTATGATATCAGTCAGCCAGGTCCTCCGTGGTCTGCCTCGAGCCCGTCTGCTATTCACCTTCCCCGTAATGAGTAGCTTTTGTAGTTTGTCTCCCCTTATAGCATGTCCAAAATACTCGAGTTTCCTTTGGACTATCAAGGTTATTGAGATTTAAGCATTTTCCCTTCACTTTCATTTATACATCTTTGCTACTCTATGAACGATTACATTCATACAAAATGTACACGCTTAAGCAAAGTCAATGAGCTTTAACGTGTTTTTATAAAAAGTTGCCCAGAATTTTTGGGTAACTTGACTTCCTTATTTTAACCTGAAAATCAGCACACTGAAACTTGAATTTGTTTTACACATTGTGAATATCGCAATAACTTAAATACTATTCTAAAATGATACACATTTTTCGTTCAAAAATAATGTTTCAAAACATTTTCTGCGAGCGTCTTGACAAAAATTGTAACACACGCGTAAGCATTTTTTCGAACCTTAAGAAAGAACTTATTGACGTATCTGAATCCTCTGTGGAGCCTTGAGCATATGAACCAGAGAGCGTGACGTCATTCGCCCTATATGAAATATAGGCCGAATGACGTCACGCTTTCTGATATGAACGCACCATTATGCGTTCTATGTGCGTGTTACTTATGTACGACACGTACAATTTGTATGTAGTAATATTAACATCACTGGGCGTTAAGGTCAGGGTTGAGGTGGACAAATTCAAACCAATTTTGATTGTGCGCAACAACGCAATTATCCGTTTTGAAATGAACGCAGTATGACTTTTGTCGGATCTGTGCCCGTTTTGGCCTCCTTTTTTCAAGTTGTACGCGCGCGTTTGCAACATGTTGCAATGCTATCATCC
>JAIGNY010003538.1:222500-262500 GCA_020152595.1 Chiridota heheva
ATGCAAATTAGCCTGCTTGTCCAATCACAGAGCGAGAAACTATACAACTTGGAGTCACGGTCGAGTTGTGGACTTATGGCACACTCGGCGCACCATACACGTGCGTGATCTAGGCTAGACCTACCTGTACGCTAAAGAAGTCGCGTTTTTTTTTTTTATATGCATGAAATTTGATAAAGGACAGAGCGAGTTAAGATGGATTATTCTATAACAACTCCGGACATTGGGAACACACCAAATCAACCAGTAAACAATTTTCCAAAACGAAGTTATGGACAGAAAAAACCAGAACTTCGTGCGTTCCAACCACGTTGGTTCAACTAGTTTGCTTGGTTGCATTATGACGAATCAAATAATATGGCATTCTGCTATACATGCATCAAGGCATACAAGGCAAAGAAGCTTAATTGACCAAACATGGAACAAAGGCTTTAAAAATTGGAAAGAA
The DNA here is from genome assembly GCA_020152595.1 of Chiridota heheva. Lineage (NCBI taxonomy): Eukaryota > Metazoa > Echinodermata > Holothuroidea > Apodida > Chiridotidae > Chiridota > Chiridota heheva. The sequence continues at coordinate 222,949 of JAIGNY010003538.1, forward strand.
TCGACTCGGGGGTTCAAGGCACATGAAGGTAGTGTTTGCCACAAGGATGCAATCTTAATGGTTTTGACATTGCCAAAGATAACTGAATACATTGGAGAAAGTTTATCACAACAGAGGAATACATATAGACGTAATTTGCCTTCAGAACTGGGGTCAGTTTACTCGTTAAATTGTGCTTTTTGAGATAACAGAAATTACTGTTATCTGGTGATGTTCCGATATGATTATGATAAACATGTTCTGTTGGAAATAAACTTTGACAGTTTGAAGAAACGTAATTGGCATAATTTTGTGTTAAGTCGGAACGATCCATTTTATGACAAAACAGATAGACCTATTTACATATTCGTCCAAAATAGAGGATGTTTAAATACAGCTTGCAAGACTTGGAAAGTGACATTTCTGGCAATCTAGAGGTACCTTTTTTTTCAACAACAAAAATTGTACGCTACGCGCCAACCGATGGTGGCTTAGATAGTATCAACGCCGCCGCACCACTAAAACAAACGGTGCTACGGGCCTGTCTTTAAGTCTATACTCATCATTGTGGTTATGTTTCGTAAAATTCCCTATTAAATTGTGTGTTCGTAAAGGACTGAGAGTAAACATGAAATGAATGGAAATCATAACTTCGTTTTCAAAGCATTATTCTCCGTGTAATGTACTAATAATGTTAACGTACAGTATCTGCCCAAGTTACGTGCTCTTGGATTGAAGTACTTGTTGATGTTCTTAAAACCCGAAATGGGACCGACAGTCCTAAGGCTAAGAAACGCGCAAGTTACTTTATTTTCCATTAAAAGTTGCTGCTTATCAAGATTTTCCGAATTTGACCTCCCAACCGAGAAATTCGGAAATGTTCTTCCTTTTCGGGCAATTTTCCTTGATTTTTGCAGAATTTTCTTTCAATTTTTAGAATTTTTAGAATTTTTTTTTCATTTTCGGGATTTTTTCTTTAATTTTCTGGAAGTCTTGCGAAATTCTTCAAATTTTGTATACAATTTTTCCTTCAGTTTTTATAAATTCTTCCCAATTTGGATATATTAATAATTGCTCATTTTTACTTCTATTTATCTTCTATTTTTGTCGTCGGTAAACCTGATATTTTACAGCCCCTCAGTCACAATGGTTTACTAACGCGTCTGCTTGTACTACCTCAAGATGTGTAAAAAAAAGAACCAGTAGTATATAAAAGGCTGGTTCTGTCCCTCTTTTTATACCCCCATAATTGTTTGTTTTTATAATTGTTTGTTTTCATTAATTGGGCTGGGGTTCTGGCACACTTATTATAACGCGTTTATTATGTTTTTCACCTTAAAACGAGTTGGGGGTTCTGTCTGGAAAATTTATGACAGAAAAAGACTTATTTTTTTATTTATTTTTATTAGATATTCATATATTTTAGTATTTTTTGTATAATAACCCACAGAATTAAATAAAGCACCGATGATAACAAACGATAATGCTTTTTTTTCATTTTAACTTCTATTGTATAAGTTCCTTCTAATTTAATTTCAACATCCACCCCTTCTATTTTAGTTTCAACATCCACCCCTTCATTATCAACACCTGTTTCTGTATCTGGTAGGCTACCGTATTCTACCCCCAAATCAAGAACTGGAAGTTCTGGGGCTGTGATAGAATTTATATTATGGCCCTTACCAATAGCAAGGTCTTTACCAACCGTAATATTATTGTTGTAGCCAATTTGGGTATCTTATACACAAAAGCATATTGTTAGGAATCATGTACAAATCTTGACCCGGACTGAAGTCTAAAGGAGTTGAGGCATAAGTCTGGGTATCTTGATAGCGTTGAATGGAAGATGGGAGCAGCCACCTCATCCTCAACATTACGAATAAATTGTTGCTGGATATCCAGACTAGTACCATTACCAAGAATTTGACTGCGAATTTGTGCTTGAGCACCTAAAACAGCCCATACAAGAACGCGAATGTTGTCGTTGATATAGTTGATACCAAGGTCTGTGAAGCCATCACTAGTTGGTCTGATTATTTTTAAGTAACCAGTTTCCATGTTCGATGGTTGACTGAAGTATTAGACGGTCAACATTACTGCCCGGTCACCAAGTGACATGATTTTCTTATCATAGCAATTGCTGCGGAGGTTGAGCTGATGATACCCTTCTTCGCCATGTCGTTAGCCACATACTGAATAGGGTGATAAGTGGTTGAGTACCACTTCCAGGGTATCCGTAGTCCCTAGTTTGGAATCCCTGGTGGGGTCCACTGGATAACTTCCAGCGAAATCCCCAACTCTTCACATAGTTGTTTTACGCCCCGTCACTGTACGAGTTATTGTAAGGATCAAAGTTATCCTCATCTGATAGACGAATTTCAAGTCTTTTCAATATTCTCCGTATTGTGTAGTACACATTAAAGCGATAAACCATGCGAACCGTCCAGTGTCTGGAGTTAGTCATCTGCTCGGGAGAAACACCACATCCATCCGCGGGAATCCACAGGGCAAAGTTTAACTGTGTTTGCCAAAACATCATAGGGTCGGCACGCCACCTTTCCCCAGTGGCATCATCATGTACGCTGTGTATTCAGTAGTTTTTAAAGAAATTTTTAAACTTTACCAAGAAGTACTGATCTGATCCGCCTGGATGTATCCGCTGTTCTCTTATATTACCTACACCAGCAGTCTCAGCATTCAGCCAAACAGGAGCCTCTGGCATATGTCCAGGGATGTGTTTAAATCGCTGTCATGTTTCATATACATCATGACACTTTCAACATAGAGGCGGATCTCGCTTATCTTGAGGCTCCACTGAGTGCTTTGGCAATAGTCTGCTGCACCTCCTGCCGCCCAATTTGTTTCCCATCTTGTTCCAGAGGCTGTTTTTTGTCTTTTTGCATTCTCACCAAAATTAATTTGTTTAGCAGCTAGGACCTTCTTTTTTAATAACCTGATAACGTTCAATTTCTGCAACAACCATATGAAATTCCGAAGCAGAAGCGCTCCCATCTTCGACGGCTTTACTGACAAGGTCTACGATGCTGTTAAGCTTAGAGGAAGCAATTGTTGCAATCTGACGATGTTTCGCAACTTTCTTATCCATCCGTGTTCTTAAATAATTACAGAGTACACTACCAACACCACATACAGCAGTAGAGCCTTCCATAGCAATCGCTACTGGTGCAGCAACAATCGTAGCCAAAACACCTATTCCAGCGGCACCAAGTCCAATGGTTGTTAGCATAAGCACTGTATCTACTGCTTTAAACCCATAGGAGACCCGTATGTATTTGCGGCTTAGACCTTCTCGAGTAGAAATCACAATTTCAAGGTAACTTTTAATTGTGTCATATCTTGTAAACGGTAATTGCTGGCTTCCTCAGCCCCATCCTCAGGAGGAGCTGGAGGTAATGTTGGATGAATGCTGTCAACAAAATTTATAGCTATTTTAATGCTAACGCCACTTTAATTGATACATCATCATTAGGTATAAATTAAGCCATGGCCATCTCCACCTCTAAGGTAATGGTGTTCAGCACATCTCCAGCAAGAGAATGCATCATGGGGTGTGGATATGTTACGTAAGTAGTTTTCTCTACTGCTTCATTAACAGTCACTTTTGCCAGTCTATTGCTAGGACGCCCCTCAACAAAGTTTCGAGTGACATCTAATACCAGAATGTATGCATACATATAGAAAGATCCCTTAAAATGGGAGGCACGTGATCACTCCTATAAGCACCTGCACCCATCCGTGAGATTCATCCCCAAGAGATATAGACAGTTACTGCTGAATTTGACTTCGCAAGTAGAAGGTATGACTAATTTGATTTGTAAAGTGCTTTGTTCTAGGAACATACCACCTCTTTCTTCTCTTTCTATCTCCCTATCAACTCTTTTCTTGAGTGTATTGAAATTAGAGAAACCTGGCTCAATGGTTACCCTTTTACTTCGCATACCCCCTGAAAGTGAACATCTAATGTCTAAAAATCCACGCTCCTGCAGGTTGTACCAACTATTAATAAAGAACACATCTGTGATACCTACCTCTTTTACTTGAAGAGGGTTTTTTTGGTTTCCGGTGACTAGATATGTGCTGTTTTACATCGTATGATAATTATTTTAATAGCATGTATCTTTAATGGGGGATTGTGGTTATTGAAAGGTTTACCATTGTTTCGTACCTCTAAGGTAATGGTATTCAACACATCCTCCGCAAGTCGATACATTCTTGGATGACTATATCGTATATGAGTCATTCGGCCTATATCAGTCTTATTCACAAGAAATTTATCAAGTCTATCCGTGGGATACCCATCAACAAGGTCATACGAAACATCGAACTCCAGGAGGTGAATGCTTAAGGAAAGATCCACCATAAGAGAAGGTACACAATCGCTACACACCCGAACCCATTGCCCTATTTTCATCCATAAGTTCGAATCCCAATAGCTCTAAGAGATTTTCACTTAAAACAAGCCCAGCCTCATCTGGCACAGTTATACGCATCAGTGAGGTGGCCGGCTCGAAATCAATACCTCCCACATCATTTTGGATTATCTTTTTTATCTAATCTCCTTTTTATCATATTGAAATTGTACAGGCCTGCCTCAATCTTTGTAATCCTGGTCTTTCTACTATCAAATACCAGAACACTCATCTCTCCATCCTTATCAAGGTTATACCAACCGCTGGTAAAGCACACATCTACTAATTCCTACTTCGCTTACCTGGAGCGGGAATTGTAGATTGGTGGGTTCTCCGGTGACGATGTGCGTGCTGTAATACGTAATATTAAAGATCATATGACATCTTTAATTTAATTGCCTGGATACCCATGCGATAAGTGCACCGCCCACTGCACCTTTGTAAATATCTCAACAATTTGATTGAAAAACATAAAAAGGGCACTGCCATTGATGCTCGGTAGAGTTGCAAGCAAGCCATTTGCCAAAACGTTTCAGAACCCGACGCAGTGCTTTGACAACATTATCCTTCTATAGCGGCGTCGGCTGTGGTGTTGCCACGGAAACACCTCCCGGCCCAGGTGCCAGTATGATAGTGGATTATTATAAACCCTAATGCGGTCAGAATGGAAGCAATCATCACACCCTGCTCCCGAAACAACTTAACCATTTTCTATCGCAGAGAAAGGTCGCTATATACAAGTTAACGCGCGAGGTCACGTATCTTCCGTACCTGAGACTTCAGATTACCATGAAGTGTGTTTATGCTAGTCTGTAAAGCGTCTTGCCTTATCCTCCAGCTGTTCAGTGCCTTTTCTTCTTCATCGCTGGTTGCTTTGAGGTCTCTTGCCTCTTTGAGTCGTCGGTCGGTTTCCCCAAGCTTGCTTTCTTGAGCTGATAATATTCCTCGTATAGTTCTAAGATGCTTCTCGAGTCCCATGAGCTCCAGTAGGAGTAATGGGGGAGCGTCAATCTGAACAGCTACATCTGTTTTTCCTAATGATTCTTCAATATCGTCCAACAGGATCTGTGCTTAAATTCGTATCAAGGATATTCGACGCCGTATACTCTATTTTAGTAGCAGCATTTTGTCTAGCACTATCACCAAATACTTTGTCATTGCCACCACCCCTCCTCTTTGTGATTTGATTGATGATACGGAGATCCATCCACCAGACCGAACGTTGTTGAGGCGGATCTTACTACCCCTGTTTGTAAGATACAAAATATGCTCTGAATCTAACTTAAATACATCATACTTTGGAGTACCACTAATTTTCATATAATCGTAAAAATTGTCTACGAGCTGAATCTTGTCAACTTCACGTTATTGTTCTGTTATTGACAGAACAAACCCATCAACGCAAGTTTCAACCGCAGTGGAAACATCGGGAAGGAAATCATCATTCAAGTACGGGTTATCAACCGGGTCATCAGCCAGGTCATCCCTCCGACAATAATCATCCATTGGTTTATCTTCCAATATGGATTTTAACTTCAATTTAACAAGAAATAAGCAGAGCCCATTCTAATCGTAGCAATTGCAATAAAAGCCAACTCTCGGTTGTGTTGCTAAGGGGGTGGTGAATAGAAGTGCTCTAGACGAGGCTTGGAATCTAGTCAAATAGAGTCTGTTGTAAAATCTTTATTGCGTCATCGACATTTTTGAAGGTCTGTACAGCATGTCTTGCTGCCATAAGTCTTTGATTTATTCTGTCCAGCTTCTTCTGCCTGTCACAAGCCCATTCAATTTGAGCTGCCTGCAGTTTTTCCACGGCTTTATCACGACGTGTATGTTCTTTCTGTTCATCAGGGTCCATGGCGAGCTGACTATATACAAAGTTTGATGCTGAAAATGCTAGGGCGTTTTCTAAAGCCCCACCAACAAGCATGGTAATCGTAGCCATCACTAATATCTATCAGACATATATTTAATTGGGTGGTGTAGTAATGATTTAATCAGGAATGATACCTTGGGAAACTAACCATTCACGAGTCAAAGTAGCTGCTGTAAAGTCCAATGTAAGAAGTGCTCTATCACGAGGTTTCATCCCTCATGAAGGCAGTGGCTTAGAGCTTTTCATAACAGCACTTCCCAGGACTGCAAAGCCCGTGACTAGTAAAGCTATTTTTCCGCCCTGGTACAGGGAATTGTTAACTTGATTAGGTCATTGTCTAGTATAAATTGTCTAGTATAAATAACCATCTGCAGTTATGTTTAATTGGTTTTTAGGCGTGTGGGGACTGGGTGTGTGGGGTTTAGGTGGCCGTGTATAACAATTTTGAGCTAAAACAACAGCAGCAGAAGCAACTACGACAGCGGTAGCAGCTATTACACCCCACCAAATATCCCACGAAGCCTTAGGTTGATCTACAGATTTTGTTTCTGCAGTACTTATCCGCTGGGGGGTTTCAGTGCCGCTGGTATCTTCAAAAGGATAGTCCACACAGAACAAAGTTCACTGTAGTTCCATTCATTTTATTTTGGAGTGCCTTGATTCACAACATCTGGTACTGTGCCTCGTTAAATGCAAAGTGTATGATAATAAACCAAAAGACCTGATAGTCAAAAGACTTAAATCTAACAGAACTAGTGAGGTCGAATTTTCAGACATTTCTCTGCCCAGTGCCACTGTTATATAGTTTAGGTCTGTATCGATTATAGATGTAGTTTCGGCCAACCACTCGGTTGGCCGAAACTACTTCCGGTAGATCCAGGGCTTGAGTTCATGGGTTGTTGAGGTAAGACGTGGAATCCCACACGTTCATCGTGATCAAGGTTGATTTCGGGAAGGTTGAAAAACAAAACAATCTGGCTATTAATGTCTTTGGTTGGGATAAAGGGGTGATCCTTTACAGACTCAGCAAACAAGACAAGAATATCCCCAGGATCAACCTTCTATTGATTGAAAAAGCATGTAAAGTGTAATGGTTGTACAGAACCTCCCGTAGTATACCGGAGACCAAATGTAGCTGAGCAATTCCTTGAGGCTTTACAGCATGAAGAAATTAAGATCAAAACAAGTCTGGCAAACCCTCAACCTATGATAAACACCAGAGAGGATTGGCGCACACACCGAAGAGCACAGGATTGTCATATATGTAAAAAAAAACCTCTACATGGTGACTGTCCGCGACCACTGCCATATCACAGGTAAGCACAGAGGTGCTACGCACAATGCCTGCAACCTGAAATTACGCCTGAGCTTTAAAACAGCGTCAATTCCAGTTGTATTCTGATTTGATCATGCAAGCCAATCAGCAGAGTGGAAGGAAAGATAACCTGCATCCCCAAGAACATGGAGAAGTATATATCCTTCTCTTTAGGTCAGCTGAGGTTCATCGATAGCGCACAATTCCTGCTTGCGTCATTGGATTAGCTGGTTGCAGCTAACGACTCTGTTGACTTACTTTTACTTTTTACTTTTATTCACTTCTGCATTAGATTAGAAAACGTTAAAAGTAAGTCCCCGAGACATGACATAAATATATTAGAGACATATGGAAAGGAAAAAAAAAAACTATCTAAACAACCAACCATACCCGAAATCCTGCCACTGTCCGACCCCAACCCCAGCCTTTACCCTACTCTCTTTTTTTGCCATGTTAGACGGTTATTAATATAAACAGCTAAATGTAGCCAAAAGGAGAGAAAGTTATACTTTCATTACCTAAATGAATTTAACAGAGAATATTTTGCAAGGTTTTTATTGGGCGGGATGAGCATAACGGAGCATGTCTTTTAATGTTTAAGGATAATTTCTTTACTTGATCTTGGACTACAGTGCATTTTTTAGCTGGATCTTTTCCCGAATAGAAAAGGTTGGTATCATCTGCATATACAATCATTGAGAGTTCGGTGAACGATCTATGGAGGTCATTAATGTAAATTATAAAAAGAAGTGGGCCCAGTATTGATCCATGGGGTACTCCACATTTGATTTCCACTTGATCTGAATTGTGATCATCAACAAATTAATGTTAATGTAAACGAATTTAATTTGTTAACATTAGTTAACAAATTAAATTCGGTTACTTCAGTAGTCTTTAAACCATTGATGCGAGATACCTCTTACCCCATAATTATTCTGTTTTGCTAACAGAATATCATGATCTAACGTGTCAAAGGCTTTATATAAGTCTAAAAATGTACCATTAACAAAATACTTTATTTTCAAAAGCATCAGAAAGCTTATCCGTAAGATAAAGTAAGGATTGAAAAGATGACTTGCCTGATAAAAAAACAAATTAGACCATCAATATATTATTCAGAAAATTCATGTCTATCGAAAACGTTTTTCAAGAATTTTAGAAAAACATGGCAAAACGGGGATATTGGTAGGTAGTTAGAAAGGATACTAGGATCACCGTTTTTAAAATTTGGAGATACACGGGATATTTTCAATCTCAGAGACCTTACCCTGTAAAATACATAAATTAAATATATAACATAAGGGTGTACTTATTGAAGATGAAACAGGCTTTAACAACTTATAGTTGTTAAAGCTGTTTGTAATCTGATCAGGATTAGTAATTTTCACACCATTTACATGTATCTCATTCAATTTTGAGTTGTTTGTGGTCCCCTTAATAAGGTTATTAATAGTTTTTCAAGTTTCCTTAATATTACATGAAGCATCATTCAGTTGTTCACGATAAAAAATCTTGTTAGCTTTCCTGATAACAAAGTTTAACTTATTACAAAAAACTTTATAGTCAATACATTTACCTTGTGTACGATTTTTAACATACTTCTTGTACAGCTTATCCTTGGTTTTACATGAGTTAAGAATACCTTGTGTCATCCACTCTTTACGTGGCACATTACGCTTAGTTTTAGAGCAAAAAGGAAATGAAATATTTGTAGTAATGCATACATTTTCAAAATAACACTCATAAGCACTAACTGTATTATTAATACGAAATACACTCTCCCATGATTCATGTTCTAAATAAAACTTAAATATATCTATGTTCACCTGTTTTAAAGATCGACGAGGAATGATATTTCTACAATGTTTTTCTACAAATATATTTCTACAAATATTTTTACATGAAGTTTGTCCTTCATGTTGATGAAACTAAACACATGGAAGTGATCCGAAATATCAGAAACTTTGATATCGGAGAATCAAATTATTTGAACTATTTGTTAAGATATTATTATCAAGCAATGACATTAACGAGCTCTAGTTGCAGAGGATAAAATGGGAAAGAAGAAATGATGTTACAAAATTCCTTAACCCATAATAGAACACTGTGTAACAAATCAGTAATTACACGATTAGTTACACCTTTTGGTGTAAATTACACCAAAAATAAACTTTAAATCCTGAGTTATTGTTACCCTTTATTTCTACAAAAAGACTTCAAAAGACTTTCATTTTTAAAATAGCTTATGTCTGTAATAATTGTATAGATAATGGTATCTTAATATAAAGAGCTACACCTTTCCTATTTTGACTCTCCCAGAGTTGTGAATAAAATTTTAGCCTGGTAGGTTAAAAATTCCGAGATCAAAATCGGGTATCAAGCCAATTTTCGGAAATTCCTATTGCTGAGAAATTCGTATGAAGCATGTTAAGCTGGGTGCGTAAAGTATCAAAAAGGATTCTTGAATTAACATGAATTAAAGAAAGAAAATTATCTGGAAGTTTAGAAAAAATACTATTAAAAGAATCGTCAATATGGTAATGACACTTACTCGTAAAGGTAGTGAGATGTATATCGGGATCGGAATCAGATAATAACTTAATAGTTTCATTACCCATAAGATTATTATTAAGCTCTGGAGGAGGGTAGTTATGACAAATAACATTGGTATGTAGAGTATCATAAAGGCAAACATGATATGAGACATGTTACTACACATAGAACAACTGTTCTACTGTTCAAGTAGTTACTGCAAGTCACTATTTGCGTAATAAGTAGAAATATCTACACCTCTTAGATAAAAAATATGTGAGAAAAGTCAAGAAAATCCATGAGCAGTTCCATAAATATAAATGTATAAGGTGTAAAAAAATAAAAAAAATACAAATACACTAGTTCTACACTAATCAAGATAAAATGGAAATAAACACTTACAATAACACTTACAATATAGCTTCATGGAGCATGTCAAAAAGGTAGAGGGAAAAAACTCTAGTGTTTGTGTTGTTGGAGGTTGATGGAAACACAATGGATAAAGAAAGGGCTTATCTGGATAATGAGCTACTCTAAGTTTAGAACTGAATAAACGGTGTTAGCTTCAATGGAAACGACTACGATATGAACGATTTTGAACATGAATGGAATTTAACTGGTTTTGCAGTGAAAATTTGTAGGCAAAGATTGCGGATGAGGAAAATGGCGGTCATTGAATGTGAAATAAAAAAAGCATACCGAGTTATGACAATTTGTCTAGGTCCATTTTACAGGTCACCAAATATTTTGCTCTTGGTGTCAACTGAATATGAACCGAATAATAAAAAGAAACAATTGTTATTCTCAGGGAAGTTATCCCTATGAGTATATGGATTCATTCCTGGGAACGGTTTGGGGAGTGCCTACCACTGCAAGATGCCTTCTATACCAAGCTTACGGATGAACATATCTCCAATGAGGATTATCAACATGCGCATGAGGTTTTGGGGGCATTCAAATGTGAAACCATGGGAGATTATCCCGACATATATACCTGCGGACTGATTAGCTTCTACTGGTGTCTTCGAGATATATCGGAAGACTTGCTTGCAGCAGTATGGTCTGGACCCAGCACACCATTATACAAGCACTGGATTGTCTTGGGATGCACTCTTGAAATATACAGGTGTAGTGTTGGAACTTCTGACCGATTATGACATGCACCTGTTCTTCGAGAAAAGCATGAGAGGTGGTATTTGCATGGTATCTATGCTAAAGCCAACAACCCCTATGTCTCAGGCTAGACGATTCCAAGCCTAACAATCATATTCTTTACCTAGACGCAAATAACCTGTATGGTTGGGCGATGAGTCAAGCACTACCCACGGGTGGATTTGAATGGGTGGATGGGGTACTTCGCTGGATACGCTTTTACCCGATGCATAAGAGGGTTACATACTCGGGGTGAAACTTGAGTAGCCTCAAGAGTTACACGACGTTCACACTTGCTCCGGAACGTATGAAGGCTCCGAAGGAGTGGTTGTCAGATTACCAGCAAGGGCTTTTAAATTCATCAACTGAGGTTGAAAAGTTGGTTCCCAATCTCTGTGATAACAAGGGTTATGTTGTGCACTACCGAAATTTGCAATTCTATCTCTCTAGGTATGAAGCTGACAAAAATACATCGTGCAATCAAAGCAAATGGATAGAACCCTACACCAGAATGAATACAGAACTCCACAAGAAAGCCAAGACCAGCGTTGAAAAGGACCTCTACAAGCTGAAGAACAGTAGCGTCTTTGGAAAATCTGCGTAAGCGTGTAGACGTCAAACTCGTGAGAGCTTCTGAAGATGACAAGCTTCGCCGGTGGATAGCTAGCAAGGCATGCAAGGCATGAGATACTTGATAACGATCTAGCTGCCCTATTAGCCGACGCTTATGTATGTACATAAAGCGTCGGCTAATGCTAAACCAACCAGTCTACATTGGGATGTGTGTCATAGACCTTAGCAAGCATCTTATGTACGACTTTTATTATAACCTGAAGAAGCAATATGGGGAGCAGTGCAATCTTCTCTATACAGATACTTATAGTCTACTGCTTGAAATCCAAACCGAGGATGTGTAAGCTGATATGAGTTCTGAGTCGCACCTCTATGACACGAGTGAGTATCCGACAGACCACCCGCTCCACATCACCGTAAATAAAAAGGTGCTTGGCAGAACGAATGAAAAACGAATGTGCTGGAGTATCCATCAGCGAGTATGCAGGACTTCGACCTAAAATGTATTTTATCCTGATGGAAGATGGAGGAGAGATGAAAATCGAAAGGTGTCAAAAAGTATGTTGTGAAAAATTATAAACAACATCAGCAGTACAAAGAAGCACTATATAACAGCAAGACCTCTCTTCATGGTATGAATCTTTTGAAAAGTGAACACCACATTGTATATGGTATGCAAATTAATAAAATTTCGCTATTACCACTCCGATACCAAGCGCTGGGTTGTAAGTAGATCACCCACCACTATGGTTTTTTGCTACAGGGATTAAACATAAAAAAGGTGAGACGAGAAAAAACATAAAAAGTGGGTCAGAACCCCAGTTTAATTAGTGTATGTTTTTTTTTTTTATAAAAACGGTTTAAAAAGTGTGCCAGAACTTCAGTCCGCTAGTGAAAACAAAAAATAAAAAACGGCGTAAATGGTGGGACAGAACACTAAACTCGTTTTGAGGTGCGAAAAACAGTAATAAAAGGTTGTATAAGTGTGCTAGAACCCCAGTCCGCTTGGTAAAAACAAAAATAAAAAACGGTTTAAAAAGTGGGCCAGAATCAGCCTTTTATATACTACTGACCTTTAACCATACGGACCCGTGTGTCCAAGGTACCACTCCCCCTCCCCATACCGGCTGGTCCAGTAGCATGGCTACATGGGCCCATATGGAAACTCACTGGGCCATCTGGTAATGGGCCAACCCATATTGAGCTTATACATGACCCATATGAGTTAACCCATATCGGATCTACTTGAGCTTGTCCATATAATACCCCGTATGGGAAAAACCTGGGCAAGCCCACCTGGGTCGCATGTGGGCAACAATTAGGAAACCTGCGCAAGCTCATGTGAGCTGCATGACCCATGCGGGCAACATATGAGGAAAACCTGGGTTAGCTGATGTGGGCTGCATGAGGGATGACCCATGTAGGTGACACATGTGGAACCCTAAGCAAGCCCATGTGGGCGGTATATGGGCTGGTCCATGTGAGAAACACATGGAAAAAACCTAGGTAATATTATGTGGGCTACATGTGGGCTACATGTGGGTTCATGTGGGCAACATATGGAATAAAACTTGGGCAGAAAATGGGTCGGCCCATGTGTGTCTCATTTGGAAAAAAAACCTGGGTGTGCCCGAGCAAGCCTATGAGGGCTGCATATGTGTCGGCCCATATGGGAAAAACCTGGGCATGCTCATGTGGGTAGCATATGAAAAACACCGCGATGGGAGGAGAAAACTTTCAAGTAGGTGGATTTTTGGTGTTTGGTTTTTGAAAGAAATTATATCTAATTTAATTTATCCGCAAGCAGTTTGCTCCTGTTTTCCTTTCAATTTAATTATTGGTGATCAGAACAGAGATACATCTTTAATAAACAAATGAAGTGAATGTTTTATTTTGGGATTACAATAAACCAATTCTGATGCATGGATAATACAAAGTAAATATAATTACCAGATCTGGTTACTTCTCCAAGTAACGTGTGTAGATAAGCAATTGATTGGAGTTGTATATTTGTATGCGCATCTATACGATCTATTGAGGTCAATGGATTTACACCCCATCTTGATCCCATGTGTACCCCATATGGAATGGCCACAAAATTGCACGCTCAACTGGGCCCCAGATGAATTCCATAGGGGGATATCCCAAATTCTACTCATAAATGCTTGCCAACATGAAACCAATATTATTCCCATATGGGCCCATATTATTGCGTGCCCACCTGGGGCCCATATGAAGTAGCCCAGATGGGCCCCATATTTTCCCCCATCCCACATGCTACCAATATGAGCAATACCAATATGAGCAATACCACCTTTGGCCCAGATGTTACCCATATGGAAATCTAAACTGGCCCATATGGGCCTCAATATGATTCGTGGGTGCAGAAGCCGAAAAATCCCGGAGAAGTAACCCAGATGGGACCCATATTTGTTTTCATAGTATCCCATATACTGCCCTCACCTTGTGGCGTTTCTTGATCTCTCAAATATATCCTTTTTAGTGTCCACAGATGTAAGCTACTCTTTCTGGTCTGGATTTCTTAACTAGCAATTGTATGCAGTTTTGTTTTTAATTTTTGCAAAGTTTCTTTTGCGCAGGGGTAGTTCCCCTCACTTTGTATCGTTTCTTGATCTTTCAGATACCCCCAATTTTTAGGTCCCTAGATTTTAAATACTTCCTCTTAAAGAATGAAATTAGTTAAACAAGCTTCAAAAAAATTGGGCAGTTTTTTTTTAAATTTTTGTACACTTTATTTTGTGCAAGGGGTAGTAATTATCACCTTTATTTTGTTTACTAATATCCCAGATTCCCCCATTTTTAGTGTCCACAGGTGTAGGCAGAAATCCACTTCGGAAAGAGTACTTTCTGAACTGGATTTCTTCAGTTTTCTTTTAAATGTTTGTAAACTTTGTTTTGTGCAAGAATTAGGTGCCTCTCACCTTGTTGCGTTTATTGATATCTCAGATTCCCCCATATCTACTGTCCACAGATGCAAGCTACTCTTTCTGAAAGAATGAAATTAGTTTAACAGGTTTTAAAGAAAATTATTTTTGCCCCGTTTTATTTTTTATTTTTGGAGCAGGGTGCCTTACCTTGTAGTGTTTGTTGATCTCTGAGAAACACCCAATTTTATTCTTAATAGATACTCCCTCTGAAAAAATGAAAATCGTGTAACAGGTTTAGAGGAGTATTTATTCTTTTTGCACCGTTTACTTTTAAATTTTTGGAAACATTGTTTTGTACGAGGGGTAGTTCCCCTCACCATGTGGGCGTTTCTAGATCTCTCAGAAACCCCCAATTTTAGTATCCACAAATGTGTGGATACATTAGATTTTCAAGAGTAATTCTTTGCGCAGTTTAACTATCAAAGTGTTGGAAACACTGTTTTGAACGAGGGGTAGTGCCCCTCACCTTGTGGCGTTTCTTGATCTCTCAGAAACCCCCAGTTTTAGTATCCACAAATGTGTGGATACGATACATACTCCCTTTGAAAAAATGAAAATCGTGTAACAGGTTTTCAGGAGTATTTATTCTATTTGCACAGTTTACTTTTAGATTTTTGATAACATTGTTTTGTACGACGGGTAGTACCCCTCACCTTGTGGCGTTTCTTGATCTCTCAGGTACACCCATTTTAGTTTTACTCCATGTTACACACTCCCTTTGAAAAAACAAAAATCATGTAGCAGCTTTTCAGGAGTATGTTGGCACCTTTTTTTTAATTTTTGAACATTGTTTTGTACCGGGGAGAGTGCCCCTCACCTTGTGGCGTTTCTTGATCTCTCAGAACCCCCCCTCCCAATTTCTAGTGTTAATCTAAATTAGATAGATTCTATGAAAGAATAGAAATAGTTTAAGAGGCTTCCATAAGAATTTGTCGATAGTTTTTTTTTAATTTGTGTAAACTTTTGTTTGTGCAGGGTGCAGTGCGCCTCACCCTGTAGCGTTTCTTGATCTCTCAGATACCTTTCTTTTTAGTGACCTGAAATGTTAGATACTCTCTGAAAGTGTGAAAATATTTTTACACTTCTTCAGGTGTAATATTTTGCAAAGTTTTCTTTTTTAAATCTGGAAACCTTGTTTTGTACCGAGGGTAGTGCCCCTCACCTTGTGGCGTTTCTTGATTCTCTCAGATACACCCATTTTTAGTGTTAACTCATAGTAACGACATATTCATTCAAGAATGAATATAGTTTAACAGGTTTTTTTGGGATTTTTTTGCATAATTTTTTTTGTAAAAAAGAGAATTTCATATTAATTTTTTGCACTTTTCTTTTTTTAATCAAAATTAACTTTGTTTGATGCAGCGGGCAGTATACCTTACTATGTGGCGTTTCTTGATCATTTTCAGTGTCCATAAATCTTAATACTCCCTCTGAAAAAAATGAAATGTTTAATAATCCTAAAAAACTTCCATAACAAGTTTTAGGCCTTTTTCGTAAAAAGTTTTAAAATATTGTTTTTTGTAAGGATTAGTACCCATCACCTTGTTGCGTTTATTGATATCTCAGATTTCCTAATTTTTAGTGTCCACAGATATAAATACAGAGGAATCTGACAGAATGAAACTTGTTTAACAGGTTCTCAAGAAAATAATTTTTGCCCGTTTTTGTTTACATTTCTGGTGAAAGGTGCAGTGCTTGTAGCGTTGTAGCGTTTTTTAATCTCTCAGATACCTCCCTTTTTAGTGTCCACATTTGTTTAGATATTACTTTTGAAAGAATGAAAATAGTTTAACAGGTTTTCAAAAAAGTTATTTTTGCCGTTTCCTTCTTTATTTTTGGAGCAGGGTGCCTCACCTTGCAGCGTTTGTTGATCTCTCAGAAACCCCCAATTTTAGTATCCACAAATGTGTGGATACATTAGATACTCCCTTTGAAAAAATGAAAATCGTGTAACAGGTTTTCAGGAGTATTTATTCTTTTTGCACAGTTTACTTTTAGATTTTTGATAACATTGTTTTGTACGACGGGTACTTCACTATTTTAATTAAGATACTCCCTATGAAGGAATTTGTCGGTAGTTTTTATTTTTTTATTTGTGTAAACTTTGTTTTGTACAGGGTGCAGTGCGCCTCACCCTGTAAGCGTTTCTTGATCTCTCAGATACCCCCATTTTTAGTGTCCATCAATCTTAATACCTCTGAAAGAATGAAATTAGTTTAACAGGCTTCCATAACAAGTCTTAGGTAGTTTTCTTTTTCTTTTTTGGAATATTGTTTTGTGCAAGGATTAGTGTCCACAGATGCTGGCTACTCTTTCTGAACTGGATTTCTTAACAATTTTCTTTTCATTTTTGCAAACTTTTTTTTGCGCAGTGCCCTTCACTTTGTAACCTTTCTTGATCTCTCAGATACCCCCATTTTTTGTGTTCCCAGATTTTAGATACTTTCTCTTAAAGAATGAAATTAGGTAAACAGGCTTCCCAAAAAAATTTGGACAGTTTTCTTTTAAATTTTTGTACACTTTGTTTTGTGCAAGGGGTAGTGATTATCACCTTGTTGCGTTTCTTGATTTCTAAGACAACCCCATTTTTACTGTCCACAGATGCAAACTACTCTTTCTAAAAAAATGCAAAGATACTCAATTTCATAACAACTTTTTGCAATTTAAAAAAAAAAAATACAAATTAACCTTGTTTTGATATAGGGGCAGTAACATGTTGCGTTTTCTTTTCTTTCTTTTTTAAAGCAGGCTTTCCGTTCCCCTAACGTTGTGGCATTTCTTGATCTCTCAGATACACTTTTTTTTTAGTGTCCACCAACGTTAGATACTCCCTCTGAAAGAATGAAAATAATTTAACAGGTTTTCAAGAAAATTGTTTTTGCCAGTTTCCTTTTTTATTTTGTATGCAGGGTGCAGTGCCCCTAACTCACCTTGTAGCGTTTCTTGATCTCTCAGTTGTGTATCATTTTTAGTGTTAACCCATGATACACATTTCCTCTAAAATATTGAAAATAGTTTAACAGGTTTTCGTTAGGAATGTTTTGCGCACTTTCTATTAAATAAAAATACCCCTCTAAAAGATTGAAAATAGTTTAACATGTTTTTTTGAGGGAATTTTTTACACAGTTTTTCTTGTAAGAAACTAGAATTCATAACAATTTTTTACCGTTTTTTTTATAAATCCCCCAATTTAACTTTGTTTTGATTCAGCGGGCAGTATCCCTTACTATGTGGCGTTTCTTGATCTCTCAGACACCCCCAGTTTTAGTGTCCACAGATGTAAGATACTCCCTCTGAAAGAATTACAATCGTGTAACAGGGTTTTGTAGGAGTATCTCTTTTGCACAGTTTAAAAAAAAAAATTGAATATTGTTTTGTATTGGGGTAGTGCCCCTCACCTTGTGGCATTTCTTGATCTTTCAGACACCTCCATTTTTGGTGTCCACAAATGTTAGATACTCCCTATGGAAATAGTTTAACAGGTTTCCATGAAAAAAAATTGGTTGCTTTCTTTTTGAATTTTGGATACTTTGTTTTGGTAGTGACACCATCACCTGGTACCCGTTTTTTGATCCCTGAAATTTCCCCATTTTTATTGTCCACAAACTTTTGATATCTCAGATTCCCAAATTTATAGAGTCCACAGATGTAAGCTACACTTTCTGAAAGAATGCAAGGCACTAATTCTGAAAGAATGCAAAGAGTTTTACTCAATTTCATAACAACTTTTTGCAGCTTTCTCTTTTAAAACAATTCACTTTGTTTTGATTTTTAGGGGGCAGTCCCTTCAACTTTGTGGCATTTCTTGATTTCTCAGATACCCCCATTTTTAGTGTCTATTAAAGTTAATACTCCATCTGAAAGAATGAAATTAGTTTAACAGGCTTCCATAACAACTTTTAGGCAGTTTTCTTTTAAATTTGTGGAATAGTGTTTTTTGCAAGGATTAGTGCCCATTACCTTGTTTTGTTTATTGATATCTCAGATTTTTCTATTTTCAGTGTCCACAGATCTTAATACAGCGGAATCTGACAGAATAAAATTAGTGTAACAGGTTTCCAAGTAAATTAGTTTTCTTTTTCATTTCTGGTGAAAGGTGGAGTGCCCCTCATTGTAGCATTTCTTGATCTCTAAGATACCTCCCTTTTTAGTGTTTACATATGTTAGATACTACCTTTTTAAGAATGAAAATAGTTTAACAGACTTCCATAAGTAATTTCGAGCAGTTTTCTTTTTAAATTTTGTATACATTGTTTTGTGCAAGGGGTATAGTGCCCTTCACATTGTGTTGTTTTTGATCTCTCAGATATCTCCATTTGTTGTGTCCACAGATGTTAGATACTCCCTCTGAAAGAATGAAGTTAGTTTAACAGGTTTTTAAGAAAATTATTTTTGCCGTTTCTTTTTCATTTTTGGAGCAGGTGCAGTGCCCTCACCTTGTAGCGTTAACTCATCTTACAAAAAAAAAACTGCACAAAATTGTCATGAAAACCTGTTAAACTAGTTTCATTATTACAAAGGAACTAACTAACATGGGTGGCCACCAATATTGGGGAAATCTGAGAGATCAAGAAATACCACAAGGTGAGGGGAACTGCTCCCTGCACAAAACAAAGTTTACAAAAATTGAAAAGAAAGCTGCAACAAATTAACATGAAAACCTGTTTAAATATTTTCAATCTTTCAGAAAATCTATCTAACATGGGTGGACATTAAAAATTGGGGTATCTGAGAAACAACAAACGCCACAAAGTTTACAAAAATTAGAAAGAAAACTGTGCAAAAAATTGTCATGAAATCCTGTTATTCTTTGTCATTCTTTCAAACAAATTATCTACATGAATGGACATTAAATTTCGCGCGGAGACCAAGAAACGCCATAAAGGTTACAAAAATTAAAACAATAACTATAAAACTTTGTCATAAAAACCTGTTAAACTATTATCTTTTAGAGAAACTATCTAACATGGGTGGATACTAAAAATGGGTGTATTTGAGAAATAAAGAAATGAATGGAACTGCCCCCCCCCCCTCCCCCCCCCGCACAAAACGAAGTTTATAAAAATTAAAAAGAAACCTGCAAAGAATTGTCTTGAAAACCTGTTAAACTATTGTCATTCTTTCAGAGAAATTATCTACATGGGTGGACATTAAAAATGGGGGTATCAGGGAGACCAAAAAACGCCACAAAGTTACAAAAATTAAAAGGATTACTGTAAAACATTGTCATAAAATCCTGTTCAACTATTGTTATTCTTTCAAAGAAACTATCTAACATGGGTGGATACTAAAAATGGGTGTACCCTAAAATTTAAGAAAAACCACAGGGTGAGGGGAACTGCCCCTCCTCCGCACAAGATGAAAGTTTACAAAAATTAAAAAAGAAGCTGCAACCAATTGTCATGAAAACCTGTTAAACTATTTTCATTATTTTCAGAGGAACTATCTAACATGGGTGGACACTAAAAATGGGTGTATCTAAGAGATGAAGAAATGCCACATGGTGAGGGGAATGCCCCCTCCCCGCACAAAACGAAGTTTATAAGAATTAAAAAGAAACCTGCACAAAATTGTCTTGAAAACTTGTTAAACTATTGTCATTCTTTCAGAGAAATTATCAACATGGGTGGACATTAAAAATGGGGCTATCGGGGAGACCAAAAAACGCAACAAAGGTTACAAAAATTAAAAGGATTACTGTAAAACATTGTCATAAAAACCTGTTAAACTATTGCTTTTCTTTCAGAGAAACTATAAAACATGAGTGGACACTAAAAATGGGTGTATTCGAGAAATTAAGAAATGCCACATAATGAGGGAACTGCCCCTCCCCCTTCCGCACAAAACGAACTTTATTCGAATTAAAAAGAAAACTGCACAAAATTGTATGAAAAATTTATTAAAGTAGTTTTATTTTTTCAAAGGAACTCACTAACATGGGTGGACACCAAAATTGGGGTTATCTGAGAGATCAAGAAACGCCACAAAGGTAAAGAGCAATAAACAACGTTTACAAAAATTGAAAAATAAAATTGCAACAAATTGTCATGAAAACCTGTTAAACTATTTTCATTCTTTCAGAGGGATTATCTAGCATGAGTGGACATTAAAATTAGGCTTATCTGAGAAACAACAAACGCCACAAAGTTTACAAAAATTAGAAAGAAAACTGTGCAAAAAATTGTCATGAAATCCTGTTATTCTTTGTCATTCTTTCAAACAAATTATCTACATGAATGGACATTAAATATGGGGGTCGCGCGGAGACCAAGAAACGCCATAAAGGTTACAAAAAATAAAACAATAACTATAAAACTTTGTCATAAAAACCTGTTAAACTATTATCTTTTAGAGAAACTATCTAACATGGGTGGATACTAAAAATGGGTGTATTTGAGAAATAAAGAAATGAATGGAACTGCCCCTCCCCCGCACAAAACGAAGTTTATAAAAATTAAAAAGAAACCTGCAAAGAATTGTCTTGAAAACCTGTTAAACTATTGTCATTCTTTCAGAGAAATTATCTACATGGGTGGACATTAAAAATGGGGGTATCAGGGAGACCAAAAAACGCCACAAAGTTACAAAAATTAAAAGGATTACTGTAAAACATTGTCATAAAATCCTGTTCAACTATTGTTATTCTTTCAAAGAAACTATCTAACATGGGTGGATACTAAAAATGGGTGTACCCTAAAATTTAAGAAAAACCACAGGGTGAGGGGAACTGCCCCTCCTCCGCACAAGATGAAAGTTTACAAAAATTAAAAAAGAAGCTGCAACCAATTGTCATGAAAACCTGTTAAACTATTTTCATTATTTTCAGAGGAACTATCTAACATGGGTGGACACTAAAAATGGGTGTATCTAAGAGATGAAGAAATGCCACATGGTGAGGGGAATGCCCCCTCCCCCGCACAAAACGAAGTTTATAAGAATTAAAAAGAAACCTGCACAAAATTGTCTTGAAAACTTGTTAAACTATTGTCATTCTTTCAGAGAAATTATCAACATGGGTGGACATTAAAAATGGGGCTATCGGGGAGACCAAAAAACGCCACAAAGGTTACAAAAATTAAAAGGATTACTGTAAAACATTGTCATAAAAACCTGTTAAACTATTGCTTTTCTTTCAGAGAAACTATAAAACATGAGTGGACACTAAAAATGGGTGTATTCGAGAAATTAAGAAATGCCATAATGAGGGAACTGCCCCTCCCCCTTCCGCACAAAACGAACTTTATTCGAAATTAAAAAGAAAACTGCACACAATTGTATGAAAAATTTATTAAAGTAGTTTTATTTTTTCAAAGGAACTCACTAACATGGGGTGGACACCAAAATTGGGGTTATCTGAGAGATCAAGAAACCACAAAGGTAAAGAGCAATAAACAACGTTTACAAAAATTGAAAAATAAAATTGCAACAAATTGTCATGAAAACCTGTTAAACTATTTTCATTCTTTCAGAGGGATTATCTAGCATGAGTGGACATTAAAATTAGGCTTATCTGAGAAAATAACAAACGCCACAAAGTTTACAAAAATTAGAAAGAAAACTGTGCAAAAAATTGTCACGAAATCCTGTTATTCTTTGTCATTCTTTCAAACAAATTATCTACATGAATGGACATTAAATATGGGGGTCGCGCGGAGACCAAGAAACGCCATAAAGGTTACAAAAATTAAAACAATAACTATAAAACTTTGTCATAAAAACCTGTTAAACTATTATCTTTTAGAGAAACTATCTAACATGGGTGGATACTAAAAATGGGTGTATTTGAGAAATAAAGAAATGAATGGAACTGCCCCTCCCCTCCCTCCCCGCACAAAACGAAGTTTATAAAAATTAAAAAGAAACCTGCAAAGAATTGTCTTGAAAACCTGTTAAACTATTGTCATTCTTTCAGAGAAATTATCTACATGGGTGGACATTAAAAATGGGGGTATCAGGGAGACCAAAAAACGCCACAAAGTTACAAAAATTAAAAGGATTACTGTAAAACATTGTCATAAAATCCTGTTCAACTATTGTTTATTCTTTCAAAGAAACTATCTAACATGGGTGGATACTAAAAATGGGTGTACCCTAAAATTTAAGAAAAACCACAGGGTGAGGGGAACTGCCCCTCCTCCGCACAAGATGAAAGTTTACAAAAATTAAAAAAAAAGCTGCAACCAATTGTCATGAAAACCTGTTAAACTATTTTCATTATTTTCAGAGGAACTATCTAACATGGGTGGACACTAAAAATGGGTGTATCTAAGAGATGAAGAAATGCCACATGGTGAGGGAATGCCCCCTCCCCGCACAAAACGAAGTTTATAAGAATTAAAAAGAAACCTGCACAAAATTGTCTTGAAAACTTGTTAAACTATTGTCATTCTTTCAGAGAAATTATCAACATGGGTGGACATTAAAAATGGGGCTATCGGGGAGACCAAAAAACGCCACAAAGGTTACAAAAATTAAAAGGATTACTGTAAAACATTGTCATAAAAACCTGTTAAACTATTGCTTTTTTTTCAGAGAAACTATAAAACATGAGTGGACACTAAAAATGGGTGTATTCGAGAAATTAAGAAATGCCACATAATGAGGGAACTGCCCCTCCCCCCCCCTTCCGCACAAAACGAACTTTATTCGAAATTAAAAAGAAAATTGTATGAAACATTTATTAAAGTAGTTTTATTTTTTCAAAGGAACTCACTAACATGGGTGGACACCAAAATTGGGGTTATCTGAGAGATCAAGAAACCACAAAGGTAAAGAGCAATAAACAACGTTTACAAAAATTGAAAAATAAAATTGCAACAAATTGTCATGAAAACCTGTTAAACTATTTTCATTCTTTCAGAGGATTATCTAGCATGAGTGGACATTAAAATTAGGCTTATCTGAGAAATAACAAACGCCACAAAGTTTACAAAAATTAGAAAGAAAACTGTGCAAAAAATTGTCATGAAATCCTGTTATTCTTTGTCATTCTTTCAAACAAATTATCTACATGAATGGACATTAAATATGGGGGTCGCGCGGAGACCAAGAAACGCCATAAAGGTTACAAAAATTAAAACAATAACTATAAAACTTTGTCATAAAAACCTGTTAAACTATTATCTTTTAGAGAAACTATCTAACATGGGTGGATACTAAAAATGGGTGTATTTGAGAAATAAAGAAATGAATGGAACTGCCCCTCCCCCTCCCCCCCGCACAAAACGAAGTTTATAAAAATTAAAAAGAAACCTGCAAAGAATTGTCTTGAAAACCTGTTAAACTATTGTCATTCTTTCAGAGAAATTATCTACATGGGTGGACATTAAAAATGGGGGTATCAGGGAGACCAAAAAACGCCACAAAGTTACAAAAATTAAAAGGATTACTGTAAAACATTGTCATAAAATCCTGTTCAACTATTGTTATTCTTTCAAAGAAACTATCTAACATGGGTGGATACTAAAAATGGGTGTACCCTAAAATTTAAGAAAAACCACAGGGTGAGGGGAACTGCCCCTCCTCCGCACAAGATGAAAGTTTACAAAAATTAAAAAAGAAGCTGCAACCAATTGTCATGAAAACCTGTTAAACTATTTTCATTATTTTCAGAGGAACTATCTAACATGGGTGGACACTAAAAATGGGTGTATCTAAGAGATGAAGAAATGCCACATGGTGAGGGGAATGCCCCCCCCCCCCGCACAAAACGAAGTTTATAAGAATTAAAAAGAAACCTGCACAAAATTGTCTTGAAAACTTGTTAAACTATTGTCATTCTTTCAGAGAAATTATCAACATGGGTGGACATTAAAAATGGGGCTATCGGGGAGACCAAAAAACAACAAAGGTTACAAAAATTAAAAGGATTACTGTAAAACATTGTCATAAAAACCTGTTAAACTATTGCTTTTCTTTCAGAGAAACTATAAAACATGAGTGGACACTAAAAATGGGTGTATTCGAGAAATTAAGAAATGCCACATAATGAGGGAACTGCCCCTCCCCCTTCCGCACAAAACGAACTTTATTCGAAATTAAAAAGAAAACTGCACAAAATTGTATGAAAAATTTATTAAAGTAGTTTTATTTTTTCAAAGGAACTCACTAACATGGGTGGACACCAAAATTGGGGTTATCTGAGAGATCAAGAAACCACAAAGGTAAAGAGCAATAAACAACGTTTACAAAAATTGAAAAATAAAATTGCAACAAATTGTCATGAAAACCTGTTAAACTATTTTCATTCTTTCAGAGGGGATTATTTAGCATGAGTGGACATTAAATTTAGGCTTATCTGAGAAATAACAAACGCCACAAAGTTTACAAAAATTAGAAAGAAAACTGTGCAAAAAATTGTCATGAAATCCTGTTATTCTTTGTCATTCTTTCAAACAAATTATCTACATGAATGGACATTAAATATGGGGGTCGCGCGGAGACCAAGAAACGCCATAAAGGTTACAAAAATTAAAACAATAACTATAAAACTTTGTCATAAAAACCTGTTAAACTATTATCTTTTAGAGAAACTATCTAACATGGGTGGATACTAAAAATGGGTGTATTTGAGAAATAAAGAAATGAATGGAACTGCCCCCTCCCCCCTCCCGCACAAAACGAAGTTTATAAAAATTAAAAAGAAACCTGCAAAGAATTGTCTTGAAAACCTGTTAAACTATTGTCATTCTTTCAGAGAAATTATCTACATGGGTGGACATTAAAAATGGGGGTATCAGGGAGACCAAAAAACGCCACAAAGTTACAAAAATTAAAAGGATTACTGTAAAACATTGTCATAAAATCCTGTTCAACTATTGTTATTCTTTCAAAGAAACTATCTAACATGGGTGGACACTAAAAATGGGTGTACCCTAAAATTTAAGAAAAAACATTGGGTGAGGGAAACTGCTCTTCCTCCGCACAAGATGAAGGTTTACAAAAATTAAAAAGAAAGCTGCAACAAATTGTCATGAAAACCTGTTAAACTATTTTCATTATTTTCAGAGGAATTATCTAACATGGGTGGACACTAAAAATGGGTGTATCTAAAAGATGAAGAAATGCCACATGGTGAGGGGAAGTGCCCCCCCCCCCCTCTCCCCGCACAAAACGAAGTTTATAAGAATTAAAAAGAAACCTGCAAAAAATTGTCTTGAAATCCTGTTAAAGTTATTGTCATTCTTTCAGAGAAATTATCTACATGGGTGGACATTAAAAATGGGGTATCGGGGAGACCAAAAACGCCACAAAGGTTACAAAAATTAAAAGGATTACTGTAAAACATTGTCATAAAAACCTGTTAAACTATTGTTATTCTTTCAAGAGAAACTATCTAAAACATGGTGTGGAAACTAAAAAATGGGTGTGCACAAAATTAAAATTTAAGAAAAACAAATTTGTCTTGAAAACCTGCTAAATTATTTTCATTTTTTTGAGGAACTATCTAACCCTGGACCTAAAAATGGGGTGCACAAGATGAAGGTTTACAAAAATTAAAAAGAAAGCTGCAACAAATTGTCATGAAAACCTGTTAAACTATTTTCATTATTTTCAGAGGAACTATCTAACATGGGTGGACACTAAAAATGGGTGTATCTAAGAGATGAAGAAATGCCAAATGGTAAGGGGAAGTGCCCCACCCCCAACCCCCTCCCCGCACAAAAAAGAAGTTTATAAGAATTAAAAATTAAACTGCACAAAATTGTCTTAAAAACCTGTTAAACTATTTTCATTTCGTTCAGAGAAACTATCTAACATCTGTGGACACTAAAAATGGGTGTACCCTAAGAAAAACCTCCCTTCTCCGCACAAGATGAAGTTTTACAAAAATTAAAAAGAAAGCTGCAACAAATTGTCATGAAAACCTTTTAAACTATTTTCATTCTGAAGAGGAACTATCTAACATGGGTGGACACTAAAATTGGGAGTATCTGGGAGATCAAGTAACGCCACAAGGTTAAAATGCACAAAACAACGTTTACACAAATGAAAAAGAAAACTGTGCAAAAACTGTCATGAAAACTTGTTAAACTATTGTCATTCTTTCAGAAAAATTTTCTACATGGGTGGACATTAAAAATAGGGGTATCGGGGGAACCAAGAAACGCCACAAAGGTTACACAAATTAAAACGATAACTGTAAAAAATTGTCATGAAAACCTGTTAAACTATTTTCATTCTTTCAGAGAAACTATATAACATGGGTGGACAAGGTGAGAGAAACTTCCCTCTGCGTAAAACAAACTTCACAATAATTGGAAAGAAATCTGTAAAAACAAAGTAAAGTTTACAAAAATTAAAAAGGAAATTGTGCAAAACATTGTCATGAAAACCTTTTATATTATTTTCATTCTTTCCGAGGAACTATCTACCATGGGTGGACACTAAAAATGGGTGTATCTGAGAGATCAAGAAATATCGCAAAGTGAGGGGAAATGAACTGCCCCTGCACACAAAAAGTTTACAGAAATTAAAAACAATCTCTACAAGGAATTGTCATGAAAACCTGTTAAACAATTTTTATCTTTTTAGAGGGACTTATATAACATCGGTGGACACTACAAATGGGGGTATCTGAGAGACCAAGAAACCCCAATGCTAGATAGTCCCTCTGAAAGAATGAAAATAGTTTAACAGGTTTTCATGACAATTTTTTGCACAGTTTTTTTTGTAAAGTATAGAGCATAAAGTGTGGTATTTTTCTTTAAAACCACCAGTTTATGGACACATACATCTACTGGGCATTTATATGGTGACTCCGATGATCTAAATCTTAATGTATGATATGTCATAGGATAGCTATATAAGTGGGATACCACCCTTATGTGCGTTTACTCCAGCACCAAAACTAGTTTCGGCGTTGCGGATAACACAAGAGCGCAAAGTGGGCTACTTTTCGTTAAAAACATCAGTTTATGGGCCTATGCATATACTGGGCCTTTATTTAGTGACCTTGGTGGTCTCAAGTCTTCATGTATGATACGTCAAGGAATAGTTGTATTATTGGGCTACCAATTGGGTTAACCTTACGTGCGTCTTCTCCGGCCCCAAAACTAGTTTAGGCACCGCATATAACGCAAGACCGCAGAAGTGGGCTATTTTCGTTAAAAACATTAGTTTAAACGGCCGCATGCATATTCTGGGCCTTAATATGGTGACCCCGACGGTTTAAATCTTAACATATGATAGATCATGGGATAGCTATATTTGTGGGCTATCATCCCTATGTAAGTCTACCTCAACACCAAAGCTAGCTTAGGTGCCACAGACAACTTAAGAGCGCAAGAGTACTATTTTATGTTAAACATCAGTTTAAGTGCCAATACATCTACATGGTCTTTATATGGGGACCCAGAAGGTCTCAATCTGAATGTATGATGTTATAAAATAGCTACATTTATGGGCTACCACTCCTATGTGCGTCTATCCCGGCACCAAATCTAGTTTAGACGCCACAGATGA
Source organism: Chiridota heheva (assembly GCA_020152595.1). Taxonomy (NCBI): domain Eukaryota; kingdom Metazoa; phylum Echinodermata; class Holothuroidea; order Apodida; family Chiridotidae; genus Chiridota; species Chiridota heheva. The sequence continues at coordinate 251,218 of JAIGNY010003538.1, forward strand.
CACAAGCGCGCAAAGTGGGCTATTTTTTGTTAAAAACATAAGTTTGGGGGCCCATGCATCTACTGGGCTTTTATTTAGTGACCACGGTGGTTTCATTCTTAATGTATGATACGTCAAGGAATAGTTGAATGATTGGGCTACCACCCACATGTGCGTCTACCCTGGCACCAAAGCTAGTTTAGGCACCGCATATAACGCAAGACTGCAGAAGTGGGATATTTTTCAAAACATTGGTCTAAAGGCCCATACATCTACATGGTCTTTAATATGGTCGACGGTCTCAATCTTAATGTATGATGTTATTAGATAGTTAAATTTATGGGGTACCACCCATATGTGCGTCTACTCCGGCACCAAAGCTAGTTTAGGCGCCACAGATAACGCAAAAGCGCAAAGTGGGCTATTTTTTGTTAAAAACATCAGTTTCTGGGCTCTTGTATCTACTGGGCCTTTATATGGTAGCTCAGACGATCTCAATCTTGACATATGATAAGTCATGGGATAGCTATAGTTTTGTGCTATCACTACCATATAAGACTACTTCGGCATCAAAGCTAGTTTAGGTACCACAGATAACCAGAGTTTAACATCTACCGGGCACTTATATCGTAATCCCGACGGTCTCAATCCTAATGTATGATACGTCATATGGTGACCCCGACGGCTCAATCTTAATATACGATAGAATATGGAATAGCTAAATGTATGGGCTATAATCCGCACGTAAATCTACCCCCGACACCGAAGCTAGTTTTGGTGCCACATATAACTTAAGAGCGCAACAGTACTATTTTACGTTAAAACATCAGTTTATGGGTCCATGCATCTACATGGTCTTTATATGGCAACCCCGACGGTCCATAATCTTAACATATGATAAATCCGAGATAGCTACATTTATAGGCTATTACCCCTATTTGAGTCTACCCCGGCACCAAAGCTAGTTTAGGTGCCACAGATAACGCAAGAGCGCAACAGTACTGTTTTACGTAAAACAAAACAAAAATTATAGGCCAATTCATCTACTGGGCCTTTATATCGGAACCTCGACGGTCTTAATGTTAATGTGTAATACGTCATAATATAGCTATGTGAATGGGCTACCACTCCTATGTGCGTCTACTCCGGCCCCAAAACTAGTTTAGGCACCGCAGATAATGCAAAACCCTAGAAGTGGGCTATCTTTCATTAAAAACATTAGTTTATAGGCCCATGTATTGTCTGGGTCTTTATATGGTGACCACGACGGTATCAATCTTAAAATCTGATAGATCATGGGATAACTATATTTGTGGGTTATCATCCCTATGTAAGTCTACCACGGCATTAAAGCTAGCTTAGGTGTCACAGATAACTTAAGAGCGCAAGAGTACTATTTTACGTTAAACACTAGTTTATGGGCACATGCATATACTGGGTCTTTACAAGGTGACCCCGACGGTCTCAATCTTAATATATGGTATGTCATCAGTTAGCTATATGAATGGGCTACCACCCCCATGAGCGTCTACTCCGGCACAAAATCTAGCTTAGGCACCGCAGATAACGCAAGACTGCAGAAGTGGGCTATTTTTCGTTAAAAACATTAGTTTATGGGCCAGTACATCTGCATGGTCTATGGGGACCCAGACGGTCTCAATCTTAATGTATGATACATTATGAAATAACTATATTTATGGGCTACCACCCATATGTGCGTCTACCCCGGCATCAAAACTAGTTTAGGCGCCACAGATAACACAACAGCGCAAAGTAGGATATTTTTCGTTAAAAACATCAGTTTATGGGCCCATGCATCTACTGGGCCTTTATATGGTAACCCTGACGGCCTCAATCTTAACAGATGATAAGTCATGTGATAATTAAATATATGGGCTATCACCCCCATGTGAGTTTACCCCGGCACCAAAGCTAGTTTAGGTGCCACAGATAACGCAAGAGCACAACAGTACTATTTTACATTAAAAAATCAATTCATGAGCCAATTAATCTACTGGGCCTTTATATGAGAACCCCGACGGTCTCTTACTTAATATATGATACGTCATCAGATAGCGATATGAGTGGGCTACCACCCCCATGCGAGTCCACCCCGGCACTAAAGCTAGTTTAGTACCACAGATAACGCAAGAGCGCAACAGTACTAGTTTACGTTAAAAAAATAATTTATGGGCTCATATACATCTACTGGGCCGACGGTCTCAGTGTTATTGTGTGATACATCATAATATGAATGAGCTACCCCCTCCCCCATGTGCGTCTACCCCTGCAACAAAGCTAGTTTAGACGCCAGAGATAACGCAAGAGCGCAAAGTGTGCTATTTTTCGTTACATACATCAGTTTATGGGCCCATTCATCTACTGGGCCTTTATATGGTAGCCCGACGGTCTAAATCATAACATATCATAAGTTATGGGCTAGCTTAATTCATGGGCTATCACCCCAAGTGACTCTACCCCCGACACCAAAGCTCGTTGTGGTGCCACAGATAACGCAATAGCGCAACAGTACTATTTTACATTAACAAAATCAATTTATGGGCCATTTTATCTTCTGGGCCTTTATATGGGGACCCCGACGATCGTGATACGTCATAATATAGCTATATGAATGGGCTGCCTGTTCTGAAGAGGTCACTCTCACATCAGAGTCCCACTAGATTGTTAAGTGAAACCTCCTTCCAAATATGGGCATAATTACTCTCTATATTACATAACCTTTGATTGGTAATACATGTGACTTCTATCTGTGGAATGTAACAAGTAAAATCTCCACATGTGCATGAGAAAAAGAAATCAGTAACATTTTGATAGTTCGAGGAGAAACATGGTATAAAGTGCGAGATTAAAGAAAAGTGTGATTTTTAAGTAAAAGAAAATATCTGAGATAACAGTTTTGTGTTTAAATCGTTACAACTTTTAATTGTGACTCTTCATCGAAGAATAAATTTGTATTGAATTTCGGAAAGAGGATATAATCTAATAAATAAAAGGACAGGTTTACAGAAATTGTGTTTGTATTTATTCTCTTGTTCACCTGGAGAACAGAATGGTAGCAGAGCTAGGTTTTTTGTGAAATGGAACACTGGAAAAAATTTAAAAAAAAAACCTGCAGAAAAGAAGCAATAAATAAAAACTGAAACTTATGTGAAATTAAATTAAAAGAACAAGGAACTTTGTGAAAATATAGGGGCGAAGGAATAATAATTATATCTCAGGAAAAGGGGAAGTTATGAGAACTTTCGACAAATTTCGCGAACTTTACAACGAAGTTGATTAAATGAACAAACTGAGATATTGGGTGCGATTCTTCAGAGTGTTGCAAAAAAAAAATGGTTGCTTGCGGACTATAAAAAAGGTAATATTCTTATCAAAATCTTATAAATTCAATAACTTTGGATTTGCGGTAGAAAAACAAATTAAAACAAAAAAGGAACTTTGCGAATTAACTCTCTGGCGGAAGAAAGTTAAGTTTTCTTTAAAAAGTGAAGCTACTTCTTAAGTGAATGACATGTTGAAGTTTAAACTGGACTGAATGACATCATTGTGTACAATAATTCATTGTCAATGAAGAAAGCTGAGGAAATTGTGGACAAAAAGTTACATCATAGCAGTATTTTGCGAGTGTACTAAATTTTGTTATTGTTGAATATAAGATTAACACAAGAAAGAAATTAAAACCAAAGAAGAAATAAGAAGGGATAGTTAACAAGGAAATTGAACGTGAACATGAAGAAAATGATGTTGACATATTAAAGGATTTATTAATAATAGCAGAACAAACCTTTCAAAGTGTTGAGGAAATACATCAGAAGTTAGTGGAAATGATTGATGACGACCAAGAGTTTGACCGGGAGGAAAAATGGATGGAGGAGTGCCAGGCGGAGTACGGAGAAGTGCGTCGTAAGGTAAAGAAAATTATTGACATCCAGCCAAAGACCAACACCAAAGTGCAGGTAGGGCCAGATCAAAGTGACTTTCAAGACACTAACACCAGAGCTAACCAGTAACTCAAAATGAACAATTAAATGAAAGTGAACAGTTGAACAATCATGAACTGAGAAGTGAGGACAATGCTTTAGGGGCACACGATAATAGTGATCTAAATATAGTTTGGCATTAAAATTAGCCTTAGAATTACCAAAAGCGGAAGTTAGGGAGTTTTATGGGGACCCAGGCGATTATTGGGCCTTTATTTCTAATTTCCAAACAAATGTTGCCTCCAAATTAACAAGTGACAATGCAAGGCTACAATACCTACTACAATTGTGTAAAGGGAAAGCAAAGTCCTGCATTGAGAGCTGTTCCTTATTGGGGCCTGACGGGTACAAACGAGCCCTAGAAATCCTTAAAAAGCAGTTCGGGCAGGCACATCTGGTCCTTAATTCTTTAATGGGTGATCTGTTAAAAAGAAAGCAAGTTGGTAGTGGGGATAGTGAAGGGTTGTGGTCACTACTTGCGTCCATGAAGAAGTGTCACATAACACTGACAAATATGGGTTATGTGAGTGATTTAAACAGCACTTCAAACTTACTCAAGGTACAATGCCTACTACCACGTTATATGCAAGCCAAGTGGGCTAACATTGCACATAACATCCTGAGTGAGCGGGAGCCTACTTTTGAGGACCTTCTTCTATTTGTTGAGGGTCAAGCGGAAGTTAACAGTACCATGTTTGGTAGGCAAGTAGAAGGTATTAACATGAGGACTAGAGATTCAAGGCAAGAAATTAGATCCAATAGGGTCCATCAAGCCAGTGTCAGAAGGACACAATATGTCCAACAATGTATGTGTTGTAAGGGGTCACACAAGATATGGGAGTGTAAAGTATTTAAAGGGTTAGATGTGAATGAAAGGTGGAACTTAGCCAGCCAGGAAAGGCTGTGCTTTAAGTGTCTGGGAAATCACATAGCAGCAAAATATACCCGGGTTATGTTGTGTGGTATAAACTCATGTAAAAGTGATCATAATAGGTTACTTCATAGGGCAGACAAAACTGGAACAAATAATGGGGGCAGGATCGATGCTGGTCCTCCCACCCAAGGGGAGCGCGAAAATACCAACGAAACGGGTGTTAGTAATAGAACCTTCCTAAGCCAGAATCAGTTAATTGCGTTACGCACGATACCGGTGGTGGTTAGTAATGGTAGCAAAACCATTACAGTCAATGCTCTCCTGGATGACGGCAGTACTCAAACATATGTTAATTCAGATTTATGTGGAGAATTGGGTCTAAGGGGTAAGGAGGAAGAGGTAGTAGTGAGTCTGCTGAATGGTAAGGAAGAACGATTCCTGACCAAACCAGTGCGATTATCTCCACTCAATAGTTCAAAACAGTTTAAGGTTGACGCATTGACAACCAATCACGTGACAGGGAGTGGGGCACCATCAGCAAAGATTGGGAACATCTTAGGGACATAGACTTTCCTAATCCAAAAAGACAAACGGTTGACATACTAGTGGGGGTTGACCACCCACACCTCCATCAGAGCTTAGAAGAAAGACGTGGGGATCCTGGGGAACCAATAGCTCGGCTTACCCCCCTTGGGTGGACTTGTGTTGGCAAAACAAATAAAAGACATAGGGCCACTAGTATGGCATTACACGCCAACACATACAAGGCAAACTTAGTAGATGTCGATACCACAATGAGGAAATTTTGGGAAGTTGATAGCGTGGTAGTAAAAGGTGGGACCTTTCAAACAAAAGAAGAAAAGCAGGCTGTGAAATTTGTAAAAGATTCAATGACACTTGCAGAGGGGAGTAAACTTCAAGTGAAAATACAGTGGAAAGATGTCAAAGTAGTAAATAAAAAAAATGGAGAAAGCAGTCGTGCACTTGCTGAAAAAAGATTGGGAAGCTTAGAAAAGAAACTAAACAAAGACAAGGTGATAGGAGATGCGTACAAAGACGTAATTGATCAATATACCACAAAAGAGTACATTAGAAAGGTAGATCCAAGTGAAATACCCCCTGAGAAACTGGTATCTCCCACATTTCCCAGTAGTTAAGTTGGATAGAGAGACCACTAAGGTGCGCATAGTGTTTGACGCAGCTGCTGAATGATATGATATATGCGGGACCCAAATTGCAGAATGACCTTTTTAATGTCTTATTGAGGTTTCGTAGGGAAAAAGTAGGGGTAATTTGCGACATCACAGAAATGTAAAATTTGCAAATCTTCTTAGCGCCAGAAGATAGGCCTATGTTTCGTTTTTTTGTGGCGAGATCTAGAAACTGATAGGGAACCAGAAGTCTATGAATTCAATAGGTTAGTGTTTGGGGTAAATGCAGCGCCATTCATATCCCAAGTTGTAAGCCAAGAAAATGCCAGAATTCATGTAGAAAAATATCCCTTAGCTTCTGAGACAATATTGGAGAGTACATACATGGATGATTGTATGGATTCAGTAAAAATGATGAAGAGGGTATTAAATCATATCATGAGTTGTCCGAGTTATGGTCTAAGGCTGGAATGAGTTCCAGGAAGTGGTTGTCCAACTCTAAAGTTGTGTTAGCAGAAATACCAGAAGGTCATAGAGCTAAGGAATTGAAATTAACAGAGAGTGAATGGCCATCAGTGAAAACACTGGGTCTGACTTGGCTTGCGGACCAAGATGTGTTTGTCTTTAGAGGACCTAAACAAAATACCGCTACAGATAAATTAACAAAGAGGGTTGTACTTAGCAAAATAGCTAATCCCTTGGGATTCCTTTCCCCGTTGGTAACGTCAGCAAAAATGTTGATGCAAGAAATTTGGGCATGTGGAACCCCATGGGACGAACCTATGGATGAAAATATTGCAAAAAATGTAGGAAACTGGGTAGACGGGCTACAAAATCTTGAAGGCCTTGAAGTCCCAAGGTGCATGGGATATTTTGCTTACAAAGAAAAACCAGCAGAGATTCATGTATTTGTGGATGCATCAAAGGATGCATATGCAGCAGTAGCATATACTAGGTATAAAAAGAAAGGTCAAATTGAGGTAAACATTATCTTATCTAAAACGAAAGTGGCTCCGCTCAAGTCTGTGAGCATACCACGACTAGAACTGCTGGGGGCCATGTTGGGATTAAAACTTGCCAAATCCATAACAGAAGTGCTAAAACATAATTTGAAAGATATAATATTTTGGTGTGATAGCACAAATGTCCTTTTGGTGGATAAGGGGTCGAAGCAGGGCATTCAAACCCTTTGTTGCGAACCGGATTGGCGAGATACAGGACCAAACTAACCCCAGTCAGTGGCGATATGTGCCAACCAAACTAAACCCGGCAGATGTTGCTTCTCGAGGAAGCACGGTTGAAAACCTTAAAGAGGACCACAAGTGGTGGCATGGTCCAGCGTTCCTAAAGGAAGAAACTGACAAGTGGCCAACCAACAAGTTCGATTGCGATAAACTTGTGTTTCAGGAGAGACGGTATACAGTCACGATGTTGATATCAAACCTGACACTTGATTCAGATAAGAACTTCAGGTTAAACCCAACACGTTTTAGCAGCTGGTCAAAACTTACGAGAGTACTGGCCTATGTTTGCAGATTTGTAAAAAATTGCCGCTCTTGTAAGCAAGCTAGGTGTGTTGGGTTACTGACATCTGACGAGGTAGAAGATGCTGAGTTCAGTTTTGTAAAGCAAGCGCAAAACGAAAACTTTAAGGAGGAAATCAAAAGTCTGAAGAAAGGTGGGGTTGTTAACTCCAATAGTGTGTTGAGTACACTGCTTCCCCACCTTGATGAAGACGGAATACTAAGAATGACTGGGCGACTGAGTTTGGTAGAAACTCTCCCATATGATGTGCGTTATTCCATCATACTTCCCAGAAAACACCAAGTGACCAAGTTAATTGTAAAACAGTATCACGAGATAGGTAACCATGTAGCCGGAACAAAACATGTCTTGGCTCTGCTATCTGAATTTTTTTGGGTAGTACATGGAAGGGAAGAAATACGGCACTGTGAGAGGAATTGTGCCACCTGTAAATTACGAACAGCAAAATCAGGGCAACAAGTAATGGCGCCATTACCAAGGGAACGCGTGAGTTCCTCAAGCCTAAGAGCCTTTAATAAAGTGGCTGTTGATTATGCTGGACCCTTCCTTACAGTTCAAGGGAGAGGGAGGGCGCGGATGAAGCGTTATTTATGTTTATTCACCTGCCTAGCAACGAGAGCTGTCCACTTAGAAATAGCCTATGGGTTAGACACGGACACGTTCTTAAATGGTTTCTACCGATTTGTAAGTAGAAGGGGACAACCTGAGGAAGTGTTGTCCGACAATGGAAGTAATTTTGTGGGAGCAGAACGTGAATTAAAACAAATATTCCAATCACTTGACAAATCAAGGATCCAAGATTTAACTGCACGGAACTTAAAGGTATCAAATGGCGGTTCATACCGCCACTAACGCCCCACTTCGGAGGTGTACACGAAAGTCTGATAAAATCGTCAAAGCGTGCGATCTATGCAATCTTAGGTAATGCTGACAATACTGATGAAGAATTACATTCATCATTTGTGGGTGCAGAAGGATTATTAAATTCCAGACCACTGACTTACATGTCCGCTTCCCCAAAGATTTGACCCTCTCCTCCAAACCACTTCCTACACGGTTCCATGGGGGACGATTTTCTTCAGAGGAAGTTATAGATGGCACTAGAGGCAGTCTGAGAAAAGGTGGCGCCGCGTTCAAGAATTGATGCGGCACTTTTTGGAACAGATGGTTGCGGGAATGGTTACCATCCTTGAACCAAAGAAAAAGTGGAAAGATCAAAGAGGGATTTTAAGGTTAATGATATAGTGTTAATGATAGAAAAGGACACAGTCCGTGGTCAGTGACCGCTTGGTAGGGTAATTGAGGTTTATCCAGGGCCCGATGGGCACGTACGGGTGGTAAAGGTGCGAACAAGGAAAGGGGACTTGGTAAGAAATATAACCAAGCTTTGTCCTATTGAAGTAGTGGAGTAAATATATGTATTCATTAAGTCACTTAATTATGTTCAGGCTTTATTAACTTGTTAACTAGCTTGTTGGCATTATGTTTTGTGTATTCTTTCTATAATATAGCATGTCATGTGTATGAAAAATGTTGAATGTGAAGTATAACCAACTGTTTTAAGTATGATTGTGTCGACAGTCTTTGTCACAAGCTGTCAAGGAAGGGGAGTATGTTCTGAAGAGGTCACTCTCACATCAGAGTCCCACTAGATTGTTAAGTGAAACCTCCTTCCAAATATGGGCATAATTACTCTCTATATTACATAACCTTTGATTGGTTATACATGTGACTTCTATCTGTGGAATGTAACAAGTAAAATCTCCACATGTGCATGAGAAAAAGAAATCAGTAACATTTTGATAGTCGAGGAGAAACATGGTATAAAGTGCGAGATTAAAGAAAAGTGTGATTTTTAAGTAAAAGAAAATATCTGAGATAACAGTTTTGTGTTTAAATCGTTACATCTTTTAATTGTGACTCTTCATCGAAGAATAAATTTGTATTGAATTTCGGAAAGAGGATATAATTTAATAATAAAAGGACAGGTTTACAGAAATTGTGTTTGTATTTATTCTCTTGTTCACCTGGAGAACACTGCCACCCCATGTGCGTCTACCCCGGCATAAAAGCTTGTTTAGGCGCCACACATAGCGCAAGAGTGCACAAAAGTACTATATTACGTTAAAACACCAGTCGAATTTGTCATACATTAACCATTATTATTTATTTATAATCTTAGGTATTTAGGGCGCCAGCCACATCTGGCTAGGTCATAGTATTTAGGGCGCCAGCCACCTGTGGCTAGGTCATAGGATTTAGGGCGCCATCCACATCTGGCTAGTTCCTTTATATTGAGGGCGCCAGCCACTTTTAGCTAGGTCTGGCAATATGAATACGAATTTGAATCTAAATCTGATGCTAACACATATTCTGAATCTGAATCTGAGGTTAGGGCCGGTGTAACGTGCTAATCTGAGCACCTTGCTAATGCGATGTAAATACGATCATCCGTAGGTGGTTTGTCTACGGTGGCCTCGAAATTAAATGTGCCACACAAGAAGGAGTTTCATGACCCAAGTTTTCAAGGAACATTTTAATTTAAATATCTATGTTGAAAGACGGAGGTGAGTGTGGAATTAAGAGTAACTTTCAGGTATGAACATTTTAGAGGAATTGACAAGTAATGTGGGCAGGCAATGATATGAAAAGATTAAGATCAAAATATTACACATTCAAAAGAACTAACATGCTTTCTTTAATTTACCCGGGTAATTTTCTTCGTTGTTAAATTCGTTATAGACTAGGAGCGGACCCGTAGCCAGCTTTACAATTTTTTTGTTTTGTTTAGGGAGAAGGGGAGGAGGAGGAATGGGGAGGAGCAAGGGGGAGGGGAGTTTAAGTGAAATGATTGTGGCATGCTATTTTAGTATTTTTTTTTATTTTGGTATGCTGTTGATTTTTTTCTATAGGGGTGTAATTAATTAATTACCCCTAATAAGCTGTGCTCACAACGGCACGGGCTGTCCACACACTAAGTCAATGGGACTTAAATCCGTGACAAGCCGTGAAACAAAGAGGGTCGGATAAATGTGAACAAGGGTAAATTGGCCCGTTTGGTGTTTGAGCATCAGGGGTGTAGAGGCCTTTCGATTAAGTCAAAATATCAATACTTGTAATTAATTAATTAACCTTAATTAGCCTTGCTCACAACGGCACGACCTAACGTGCCGTTGTGAGCAACATCTTCGTTAATGAGCAAGGCTGTTTACCCCCATAAATGTTTGGATTTTCACTGATTTTTTTATCACCGGCGAGGGGGCCCGAAAACCTTTCGATTGATGTATGAATTTCAATACTTGAAGTTAATTAATTACCCCTAATTAGCTGTGCTCACAACGGCACGGGCTGTCCACACACTAAGTCAATGGGACTTAAATCCGTGACAAGCCGTGAAACAAAGAGGGGGTCGGATAAATGTGAACAAGGGGTAAATTGGCCCCGTTTGGTGTTTGAGCATCAGGGGGGTGTAGAGGCCTTTCGATTAAAGTCAAAATATCAATACTTGTAATTAATTAATTAACCTTAATTAGCCTTGCTCACAACAAAACATAGGGTCACAACTAACTTTTACCCGTAAGCTACGCCCCTACAACCAAACCTAGCTGTCCGTTTACGTCAACTCGGGCTACATAAGGTCGCAAACCCAGTCCAATGCATTCTGCCATCCCATTATCTCCACCAACACAGCAATGAACCTTACATTCGCATATCCCCCATCCAGAGGCGGAAG